>BKCP01005073.1:432462-452510 GCA_008636005.1 Striga asiatica
TTAATACATATTGACATAATTCACACAATAGTATTGTATAATAAGCATTTAAGCACATAATAATATTTAGGAAAATTAGACATTCGTTAATAATAATAATAATAATAATAATAATAATAATAATAATAATAATAATAATAATAATAATAATAATAATAAATGCAATAATAATTAAATAACTCCAATATTATTCATAATCAAACGGGGCCTTACAGGCCTCGCCGGAGCAAAGGCTCAACGGCGGGCGAAGTAACGACGTCAGCCCGGCAGTGCAGGGGCTCGTCGCCGGACTGGATGGGACATCGACCTCACCGGAGCAAGGGCTCAACGGCGGGTGAAATAACGACGTCAGCCCAGCAGATCAGGGGCTCGTTGCCGGACTGGATGGACATGTCGGCCCGGCTAGAGCAAGGGCTCAACGGCAGGCGAAATAACGACGTCAGCCCGGCAGAGCAGGGGCTCGTTGCCGGACTGGATGGAGACATCGGCCCGGCTGGAGCAAGGATTCAACGGCCGGCGAAATAATGAAGTCAGCCCGGCAGAGCAGGGGCTCGTCGCCGGACTGGATGGACACGTCGGCCCGACTGGAGCAAAGGCTCAACGACGGGCGAAATAATGACGTCACGGCTCAAAGGCCTCGTGACCTTCCAAGAGTGAGAAGTGTTAGAGGAACGGTCGTGCCTATCCCCAAAGGCTTGCAGCAGACCAACTTCCCCCCAATCCTTCCCGTCTCCGCTCGACTTTCACGAATAAGATTCGGTATATATTTTTATTTACATATATGTATATATGCGTATATATATTTATTATTCGTATATTATTATTATATTATTACTATTGTTATGTGTGTGTATACACACATATATATATGTATGCATTTAAAGCGAGATTGAGAGTAAGGTTACCTGGGACCGGTGCTGGACGTAGGCTTAGGATTATTATCACTTGGAGAGGTCGACTCCTCTTTCACCTTTACTCTTCAGGTCCTTGCCGAGCTCCTTGATTCCGAGATTTTTGTTGTCTGACTGGACCTAATTCTATTTATTCTATCTATTACAATATTTACTAAGGCCCTATTACACTCTAAATAATTCTGTAAACTTATCTATTTGTTTTCCTGGCCCAAATTTTTTTAGATTACCAAGCCCAAGTGCTACTTAATTCATTTCCAGTATTTAGGCCCACAACAAGACATACGTGTACTCTTCACTGATTAAAAGGGTTGTGGTAGAGAAACTTCCCAAATCGCCGATCCCTAACCTTGTCCCTTCAGAAAACTTCCTTCAATTCAGCCGAATCCGAGAATCGAATCCTCGAGAGAATTTCGGTGGTGGGGAAAGAGGTCCTAGGGGTCGGACGGCGAGTCGGACTCAGGCGATTTAATTGGTTGAGGTCTGAAATACGGGGATGACGAGGTCAGTGATTTGGGGCGCGGTTGACCATGGCTGTTGTGGATTTTGGTCAGGCCTTTGTTTGTCTCATTGTTGTTGCATTTTTCGTGTTTATTTTATCTTTCTTTTTCTCTATTTTAGGTCGTTTCTTTAGTTTTTAGTTCGTTTCGTGTTTTATTATGTGTTTTCCTTCATCTTGAGTCTTTAGGTGTTTTTCGTTTGTTTTTCCGGTTTTCTTTTGTGTTTTGTCGTTTTTGGTGTGTAGGTCAGGAGCTTTGGGCGAATTTTCTCTTCAAGAAAAGTTGGTTTTGAGAGTATAACTGGATAGATGGGTTCGTTCGTGACGCATAGCAAAAAACGGAACTCAATTCCAAGTTCGGACGAGCCCAACGAGCTCGAAACGTAAAGCAGCACGCAGCTGCCCAGTTTCCTTCACCGCGGCCGCGACCTCTCCTCTGCGGCCTCGAGTAATGTCATGGCCGTGGACCTTCCTTAACCGCGGCCGCGGAGGAGTGGTCGCAGCCGCAGAGGTCACGACCAGAATTTGAAAAGCTAGATTTTGTTCGTTTTTTCGGGGACTTTTCATTGGGACTCATTCCCAGACCAGAAAATCCCCTAAAAACTCATTTTTTCCATTCTCTTACCCTAAGAACACCATCTGGATCTTGTTTTTCACATGGACTTCTTCATTACTTTCGGATTAATCTTGTATTTCAGATTCAACTCTCAATTCTGTTTTAATCGTAAGTTTTCTATTCATTTAATCCATGAATATGATTGCTTTGATTGTTGTGGTTGATGGTGTTGATATGAATATGAGTGGCTAATTCCTTCTGCTAGGGATAGGGGATGATTGTTCTCGTTTAACGTGTATTTGTCGGGCATGATTCGTTTGTCCTTGTGCGAGTAAATTTAATTAAGAATTGATGAATTCTTGCTTAATGATTTGATATAACCTAAGAGTGACACTAAGGTTAATTTATTGATATAATCAAAGAGTGACACTTCGATTTTGCGCTTGAATATTGATTTGTTGAGTTAGGGTTTATTGATCCTACATGATTAGTTGATTAAACACCTTCTAATTGAACTAGCGACTTTTAGAACCGAAAGGGGAGAAGTCGTAGACCTAGGCTCGCATGAGATAGATGATTTCGTAACTGAATAATCTATGGGTTTTGGATTGAAATACATGCTTGTCGGTGTCTTGTCCCTTGTTACGAAAAGTTATTGGGATTGGATACTTGGCCGGTATTGTATGCTCAAACTTGCTCGTCTATGTTCAATTCCTTGTTACGAGGAGTTATTGGGAGTGAACCGCTAGACGTGTAGGTGAGAGTGTCAATTCCGAACCGAACGATCAATTGCCTGGCTTTACGTTGCGAACTTGAATAAATTATCCCCGATTCCCTAGTTTCTTTATTATTATTTAGTTGGTATTTTAGGATTTATGCTTTTATGCTATTTCTTAGTTGATAGTTAATTCCTCCCCAATCTGATTAGAGTGTTTAGGATTTATTTTTCTTTTTTTGTGTTATCAATACCAATTCTAAATTCCGAACCGCCTTCCTCGAGAGATCGACCCGGGAAACGGATTCTTCGATTCGGTACTCGGTAATATAAAAATTTGTGCACAACAAATTTGGCGCCGTTGCCGGGGAGGGCAAGTAGGATATTTGGTTTTGGTATTGACTTTATTTTCCGTGTTTCTCTTTTGCCTTTTGTTTTTGGTATTTTTTTTCTTTCTTTTGTGCATGTTTGTTTTTCTTTTTGTCTTCTTTTTCTTTCCTCTTCGTGGCTACGTGTGGTTGTTTTGTTTTGGTGTGCAGGAAATATGAACTTCAACCATGTGTTTCCCTTACCGCACACCCAGTCTTGTTGGGGTCACGAGCCGAGCTATCACGAGCATAATGAGAAGCTCTACCGGATTATCGATTTTATAACATCTCAGTCAGCTCGAGAAGAAGAGGCCGCATTCAACGAAAAACTTGATCTAATCCTGACTCGAGTAATGGCCCAAGCAAGTCGAAGAGAGGAGGTTGAGCTCAAATGTGCCTGATTGAGCGAGCAGTTGGAGAGTCTAGCAAGACGCATCGACTCTGTAGAGTCCATGGTTGTGGACCCACGTCCACAGCCCGTACCTTTCGATGAGCTTGAGGATGACTCTTCGGGATTTAACGTCAAACTTGATCTCATCCTCGATCGCACGATGGCCCAAGCAAACCGAGAAAGGGAAATTGAGCTCGGGTGTGCTCGATTGAGCGCTCAAATGGAAAATCTAACAGCACGTCTCGACTCTATCGAGTCAAAAGTCGACAACTCCCATCTTATGGTTGGTGCCCAGACGTGTTTTTCGATGCACATGTGTGAGACCGAAGAGGAAGATGATGCTCTCCAGTGGGACGACGATTTTTTAGAGGAGGAGATTCATGGTCTTAATCATGTCACCATTACTCGAGTCCCTCTTCCTGCTACCGAGATGGAGCATTCACCTTCGGAGCCATCACACTGTGCTACCAAGTGGGCCAGATTTAGCTTGACTTGTCCCACGGATGTGCTCGTTATCCCCAAGGTTGATGACAGAGGTCGGGTGGGAAAAGCTCTATGTCAACTACTGGGGATTGCTCGTGACCACGTCAGGTTCCTCCAGAACACAGCCACCCGGATCCACCATGCCCGCCTTCTTGCCAAACTGCCTGGGCTACCACTTCTCGAAAATACGAAGGTGTGGCATGATCGTCGTTTCTTTCTGGACCCTGGTTGAGTCGTACCCAGGTTTCGTCAAGCTAATGACGTTAAACAAGCGCTTCTTGGGAGGCAAGCCAAGTAATTTATTGCTTTATTAGATATCTTCTTTTATGCTTTTTATTTTTACCTTTGAATAATGGGAGATTTGGAGTTTTGTGTTTTTCTTGGCAGGAACGAGTTAGCGAGCTCGAGCAGGAGGAATGACTTGAATGAGGATTATCGAGGATTTGGGTTGAGCATGGGCGAGCGACTTGCACGTGAATGCTTATTTCCCTCGATGCTACTTCGGTTTGCACACCTTTTCTCTTTTTACTTTTTTTTTTTTGAGTTTGTTTTCTTCTTCTGTCTTGTTTTCTGAGTCTTTCGTTCTTGTGTAGCTGCTAGTTTTGGTTCATGATATGAAATTGCTAGGTCCATTATTTGACTTCCTGTTTTGTGTCGAAGCAATGAGGGCATTGCCTCATTTTAAGTGTGGGGGAGTTATTCGGATATTTGCATGCTTATATGGTGGGCCGGTCTAGTTTTAGGTTTTTGTTTTGTTGAGCATGTGGTATTGGTGAATAGTAGGACTTGTTTTATCTTTTCGTGTGATTGAATAGTCGTAGAAATTGGGAAGTTGTGATGACGGACGTGTGGTCATTGTCTTGGTATATGCTTGATTGCTTTGAGTGACATATATTTGCCTTGTGAGGTTTTGATCCATACCCTTCTTTTCTGTGAGATATTGGTCATATTCTTGAATGATTAGAACTTGCCTTGAGTTTATTTGAAAGGAATCGATTAGAGTTTGAAATTGCGAAAGTGATTGAGGTGTTTTGTTTGATTAGCTCTCTTTAGCCTTGTTCTTTGATCCTAAACGTTATTATCCCTAGTAGCCCGTTTGAGCCTTGTGCCTTTTCTTGTCAGCCATGCATATAATGTATTTTGTTGACTGATTTTGTGATGATTGGTGAAAATGGTTTCGTTGTTGAATGAGGTAAACTGGAGTTGGTTTTCTATTGCTTGACCTATATATAAAAAAAAAAAAATAAAAAAACAAACTTGAGAGTTCACAGGACGAATCGAATGGATTCTTCTCCTCTTACTAGTCGATTCATTTTGACAGGTAATGAGCATTGGGAAACTACTGTAGGAGACTTGGATGACCTCCAATGTTCATACCTACAGAATGTTGTCCTTTTGATTCAATCTTGTTGGGAAAAAGTTACTCTCCTAAAAAAAAAGAAAAAGAAAAAAAATAAGGTTAAGTGACGATGTTGCAACTTGTTCTGAGCATCTATGTGTTGTTTGTGGAATGTTGGTTGGGTAGTAAGTGTTTTGTCTTGTTGATTCCGGATGAGTAGCGGAATGCTTGAGTATACTCGAGAATCTTGATTGTCTATTTTGAGCTTCTTATCCTTATATATTCATACCTTTACCTAAGCCACATTACGACCCGCGAAGTCCTCTTGATTCGCAAGTTTTAAACTTTGATTATTTTCGAGTAATGTAGACAAATGGCCAGCATATGTTGAAACAATAATATTGACCAATCTGAGCGATCCCATCATATATTCATGTAAAAGAATGAGTGAGGCATGTTCTAATATTTCTGTATTTGAGAGTTTGTCATTTCGAGGCCAAGTTTATATTTGAGGTATATGGTTTCACGGTTGTTGGAATTCTACGTGGTTGACTTAGACATTTTGAAACTCTTCTTATTTGAAACCGTATCCATGCTCATGTCTTGTTTTTTTTTTTCTTTTTGTTCGGGACGAACAAAGGCTTAAGTGTGGGAAAGTTGTTTGTCTCATTTTTGTTGCGTTTTTTGTGTTTATTTTATCTTTCTTTTTCCCTATTTTAGGTTGTTTCTTTAGTTTTTAGTCTGTTTCGTGTTTTATTATTTGTTTTCCTTCATCTTGAGTCTTTAGGTGTTTTTCGTTTGTTTTTCCAGTTTTCTTTTGTGTTTTGTTGTTTTTGGTGTGTAGGTCAGGAGCTTTGGGCGAATTTTCTCTTCAGGAAAAGTTGATTTTGAGAGCATAACTAGATAGATGGGTTCGTTGGTGACGCATATCACAAAACGAAACTCAATTCCGAGTTCGGACGAGCCCAAACGAGCTCGAAATGTAAAGCAGCACACAGCTGCCCAATTTCCTTCACCGCGGCCGCGAGGTCCCCGAAAGCCCCTTTTCAGGCCTGTGGATGTCGCGGCCTCGAGTAATGTCATGGCCGTGGACCTTCCTTCACTCCTCCGCGGCCGCGGAGGTCGCGACCAGAATTTTAAAGGCTAGATTTTGTTCGTTTTTTCGGGGACTTTTCATTGGGACTCGTTCCCAGACCAGAAAATCCCCCAACAACCCATTTTTTCCATTCTCTTACCCTAAGAACACCATCTTGATCTTGTTTTTCACTTGGATTTCTTCATTACTTTCGGATTAATCTTGTATTTCAGATTCAACTCTCAATTCTGTTTTAATCGTAAGTTTTCTATTTATTTAATCCATGAATATGAATGCTTTGATTGTTGTGGTTGATGGTGTTGAATTGAATAGGAGTGGCTAATTCCTTCTGCTAGGGATAGGGGATGATTGTTCTCGTTTAACGTGTATTTGTCGGGCTTGATTCGTTTGTTCTTGTGCGAGTAAATTTAATTAGGAATTGATGAATTCTTGCTTGATGATTTGATATAACCTAAGAGTGACACTTAGGTTAATTTATTGATATAATCGAAGAGTGACACTTCGATTTTGCGCTTGAATATTGATTTGTTGAGTTAGGGTTTATTGATCCTACATGATTAGTTGATTAAACACCTTCTAATTGAACTAGCGACTTTTAAAACCGAAAGGGGTGAAGTCGTAGACCTAGGCTCGCATGAGATAGATGATTTCGTAACTGAATAATCTATGGGTTTTGGATTGAAATACATGCTTGTCGGTGTCATGTCCCATGTTACGAAAAGTTATTGGGATTGGATACTTGGCCGGTATTGTATGCTCAAACTTGCTCGTCTATGTTCAATTCCTTGTTACGAAGAGTTATTGGGAGTGAAACGCTAAACATGTAGGCGAGAGTGTCAATTCCGAACGATCAATTTCCTGGCTTTACGTTGCGAACTTGAATAAATTATCCCCGATTCCCTAGTTTCTTTATTATTATTTAGTTGGTATTTTAGGATTTATGCTTTTATGCTATTTCTTAGTTGATAGTTAATTCCTCCCCAATCTGATTAGAGTGTTTAGGATTTATTTTTCTTTTTTTTGTTATCAATACCAATTCTAAATTCCGAACCGCCTTCCTCGAGAGATCGACCCGGGAAACGAATCATTCGATTCGGTACTCGGTAATATAACAGTTTGTACACAACAAATTTGGCGCCGTTGCCGGGGAGGGCAAGTAGGATATTTGGTTTTGGTATTGATTTTATTTTCCGTGTTTCTCTTTGCCTTTTGTTTTTGGGATTTTTGTTCTTTCTTTTGTGCATCTTTGTTTTTCTTTTTGTCTTCGTTTTCTTTCCTCTTCGTGGCTATGTGTGGTTGTTTTATTTTGGTGTGCAAGAAATATGAACTTCAACCATGTGTTTCCCTTACCGCACACCCAGTCTTGTTGGGGTCACGAGCCGAGCTATCACGACGGGAGGTACTACCAGTCATATCCGTACTCTTCCGAGCAGTGTTAGGATCCCTACACAGTCGAGCAAACTTATGAGTCCCACGAGCATAATGAGAAGCTCGACCGGAGTCTCAATTTTATAACATCTCAGTCAGCTCGAGAAGAAGAGACCGAATTCAACGAAAAACTTGATCTAATCCTGACACGAGTAATGGCCCAAGCAAGTCGAAGAGAGGAGGTTGAGCTCAAATGTGCCCGATTGAGCGAGATGTTGGAGAGTCTAGCAAGACGCATCGACTCTATAGAGTCCATGGTTGTGGACCCACGTCCACAGCCCGTACCTTTCGATGAGCTTGAGGATGACTCTTCGGGATTCAACGTCAAACTTGATCTCATCCTCAATCGCATGATGACCCAAGCAAACCGAGAAGGGGAAATTGAGCTCGGGTGTGCTCGATTGAGCGCTCAAATGGAAAATCTAACAGCACGTCTTGACTCTATCGAGTCAAAAGTCGACAACTCGCATCTTATGATTGGTGCCCAAACGTGTTTTTCGATGCACATGTGTGAGACTGAAGAGGAAGATGATGCTCTCCAGTTGGATGACGATTTTTCGGCGGAGGAGATTCATGGACTTGATCATGTCACCATTTCTCGAGTCCCTCCTCCTGCTACCGAGATGGAGCATTCACCTTCAGAGCCATCACACTGTGCTACCAAGTGGGCTAGATTTAGCTTGACTTGTCCCACGGATGTGCTCGTTATCCCCGAGGTTGATGACAAAGCTCGGGTGGGAAAAGCTCTATGTCAACTACTGGGGATTGCTCGTGACCACGTCAGGTTCGTCTAGAACACAGCCACCCGGATCCACCATGTCCGCCTTCTTGCCAAACTGCCTGGGCTACCACTTCTCGGAAATACGAAGGCGTGGCATGATCGTCGTTTCTTTCTGGACCCTGGTTGAGTCGTACCCAGGTTTCGTCAAGCTAATGACGTTAAAAAAGCGCTTCTTGGGAGGCAACCCAAGTAATTTATTGCTTTATTAGATATCTTCTTTTATGCTTTTTATTTTTACCTTTGAATAATGGGAGATTTGGAGTTTTGTGTTTTTCTTGGCAGGAACGAGTTAGCGAGCTCGAGCAGGAGGAATGACTTGAATGAGGATTATCGGGGATTTGGGTTGAGCATGGGCGAGCGACTTGCACGTGAATGCTTATTTCCCTCGATGCTACTTCGGTTTTTTTACCTTTTCTCTTTTTTCTTTTTTTTTTGAGTTTGTTTTCTTCTTTTGTCTTGTTTTCTGAGTCTTTCGTTCTTGTGTAGCTGCTAGTTTATGTTCATGATATGAAATTGCTAGGTCCATTATTTGACTTCCTGTTTTGTGTCGAAGCAATGAGGGCATTGCCTCATTTTAAGTGTGGGGGAGTTATTCGGATATTTGCATGCTTATATGGTGGGCCGGTCTAGTTTTACGTTTTTGTTTTGTTGAGCATGTGGTATTGGTGAATAGTAGGACTTGTTTTATCTTTTCGTGTGATTGAATAGTCGTAGAAATTGGGAAGTTGTGATGACGGACGTGTGGTCATTGTCTCGGTATATGCTTGATTGCTTTGAGTGACATATATTTGCCTTGTGAGGTTTTGATCCATACCCTTCTTTCTTGTGAGATATTGGTCATATTCTTGAATGATTAGAACTTGCCTTGAGTTTATTTGAAAGGAATCGATTAGAGTTTGAAAGTGCGAAAGTGATTGAGGCGTTTTGTTTGATCAGCTCTCTTTAGCCTTGTTCTTTGATCCTAAACGTTATTATCCCTAGTAGCCGTTTGAGGCTTGAGCCTTTTCTTGTCAGCCATGCATATAATGTATTTTGTTGACTGATTTTGTGATGATTGGTGAAAATGGTGTCATTGTTGAATGAGGTGAATTGGAGTTGGATTTCTATTGCTTGACCTATATATATAAAAAAAAAAAAAAAAAAAAAACAAACTCGAGAGTTCACAGGACGAATCGAATGGATTCTGCTCCTCTTACTAGTCGATTCATTTTGACAGGTAATGAGCATTGGGAAACTACTATAGGAGACTTGGATGACCTCCAATGTTCACACCTGCAGAATGTTGTCCTTTTGATTCAATTTTGTTGGGAAAAAGTTACTCTCCTAATAAAAAAAAAAGAAAAAGAAAAAAAAATAAGGTTAAGTGACGATGTTGCAACTTGTTCTGAGCATCTATGTGTTGTGTGTGGAATGTTGGTTGGGTAGTAAGTGTTTTGTCTTGTTGATTCCAGATAAGTAGCGGAATGCTTGAGTACACTCGAGAATCTTGATTGTCTATTTTGAGCTTCTTATCCTTATATATTCATACCTTTACCTAAGCCACATTACGACCCGCGAAGTCCTCTTGATTCGCAAGTTTTGAACTTTGATTATTTTCGAGTAATGTAGACGATTGGCAAGCATATGTTGAAACAAGAATATTGACCAATCTGAGCGATCCCATCATATATTCATGTAAAAGAATGAGTGAGGCATGTTCTAATATTTCTGTATTTGAGAGTTTGTCATTTCGAGGCCAAGTTTATATTTGAGGTATATGGTTTCACGGTCGTTGGAATTCGACCTGGTTGACTTAGACATTTTGAAACTCTTCTTATTTGAAACCGTATCCATGCTCATGTCTTGTTTTATTTTCTTTTTGTTCGGGACGAACAAAGGTTTAAGTGTGGGAGAGTTGTTTGTCTCATTTTTGTTGTGTTTTTCGTGTTTATTTTATCTTTCTTTTTCCCTATTTTAGGTCGTTTCTTTAGTTTTTAGTCTGTTTCGTGTTTTATTATGTGTTTTCCTTCATCTTGAGTCTTTAGGTGTTTTTCGTTTGTTTTTCCGGTTTTCTTTTGTGTTTTGTCGTTTTTGGTGTGTAGGTCAGGAGCTTTGGGCGAATTTTCTCTTCAGGAAAAGTTGGTTTTGAGAGCATAACTGGATAGATGGGTTCGTTGGTGACGCATAGCAAAAAACAGAACTCAATTCCGAGTTCGGACGAGTCCAAACGAGCTCGAAACATAAAGTAGCACGCAGCTGCCCAGTTTCCTTCACCGCGGCCGCGGAGGAGAGGTCGCGGCCGTGAGGTCCCCGAAAGCCCCTTTTTTGGCCTGTGGATGTCGCGGCCTCGAGTAATTTCATGGCCGTGGACCTTCCTTCACCGCGGCCGCGGAGCCGCGACCAGAATTTTAAAAGCTAGATTTTTGTTGAATATGAGTGTCACTATTCATTTAATCCATGAATATGATTGCTTTGATTGTTGTGGTTGATGGTGTTGAATTGAATATGAGTGGCTAATTCCTTCTGCTAGGGATAGGGGATGATTGTTCTCGTTTAACGTGTATTTGTCGGGCTTGATTCGTTTGTTCTTGTGCGAGTAAATTTAATTAAGAATTGATGAATTCTTGCTTAATGATTTGATATAACTTAAGAGTGACACTAAGGTTAATTTATTGATATAATCGAAGAGTGACACTTCGATTTTGCGCTTGAATATTGATTTGTTGAGTTAGGGTTTATTGATCCTACATGATTAGTTGATTAAACACCTTCTAATTGAACTAGCGACTTTTAGAACCGAAAGGGGAGAAGTCGTAGACCTAGGCTCGCATGAGATAGATGATTTCGTAACTGAATAATCTATGGGTTCCTGTCCCTTGTTACGAAAAGTTATTGGGATTGGATACTTGGCCGGTATTGTATGCTCAAACTTGCTCGTCTATGTTCAGTTCCTTGTTACGAGGAGTTATTGGGAGTGAACCGCTAGACGTGTAGGCGAGAGTGTCAATTCCGAACCGAACGATCAATTGCCTGGCTTTACGTTGCGAACTTGAATAAATTATCCCCGATTCCCTAGTTTCATTATTATTATTTAGTTGGTATTTTAAGATTTATGCTTTTATGCTATTTCTTAGTTGACAGTTAATTCCTCCCCAATCTGATTATAGTGTTTAAGATTTATTTTTCTTTTTTTGTGTTATCAATACTAATTCTAAATTCCGAACCGCCTTCCTCGAGAGATCGACCCGGGAAATGAATCCTTCGATTCGGTACCCGGTAATATAACAATTTGTACACAACAGCCTTGGTGGTGTAGACTGGAGGTCGGCTCTGACGGTTTGGTGAGGTCGGCCGACGGCGTGATGTTGGCCCAGCATCTGGCTGCGATTCTGAAGCTCGTCGGTTGATGGGGGAGCGAGCTCGGACGGCAGCGCGTGAGATGCGGCGGCACAGGCGGCCCCGGTAGCGGCAGAGACGGTCTCGGCTGGTCGGTGCCATGGTCTGGGGTTGAGGACGGCAACGGCTAGGTCATCATTTGAGGGTGTCGCTTTCCGGCGGCGAGGAGTAGGTGTCAGACCGGCGTTTGACGTTTGTTGTGTAGTGTCCACCTGAATTCCGAGGTCGGGGTCAGTGTTTCGGGGACTCGGTTGTGGAGCTGTGCGAGCTCAGCACTGGCGGTTGTGAGGTTGGTCGGCCGTTTCTGACGACGGCTCATAGGTTTGAGGCCCGAGTGCGTTGGGCTGCAGCTGTGACGTCAGATAAGCCCGGGCCTAAATGTTTTGGAATCCGAGCTCGGCGTCTAACCGTGGTTGTGGATTCGGGTCTATCCGAATTTGTATGTTGGAGTCTGAGCTCGGTGTCGGGCTGCGGTTGTGGATACGGGTCAGCCCGGATTTGTATGTTGGATTTCGAGCTCGGCGTCGGGCTGTAATTGTGACGTCAGGTAAGGCCGGGCCTGAATGTTCTGGAATGAGAGCTCGGCTTCTAACCGTGGTTGTGGTCTGGGGTCAGCCCGAACTTGTATGTTGGAGTCTGAGGCTCTGAGCTCGACGTCGGGCAGCGGTTGTGGATTCGGGTCAGCCCGGATTTGTATGTTGGAGCCCGAGCTCGGCGTTGGGCTGTGGTTGCGGTCTCGGGTCAGCTCAGACTTCGGTGTTGAGGCATTGAACTTGTATTCACTGAAGTTGTGCGAGCTCCGTACTTGTAGCTGTGAGGTCGCGGTGTCGGGGTTTCGGCAAGGCGAAGTCGGCGTCGGCGTCGGCGTTTATGAGATCAGGAGATGGTCTTGACGCTCGTCGGCCGATGCCAAGGTCAGCACCGATGACTAAGTTTGAAAATTGGAGACGACGAGGCTTTGCAGATGGGTGATCGACTCGTCCTTCTTTTTCTTTTTTTGTTCTTGTTTTTGTTTTTTTTTTAAATATTTATTATGATGTGATGGGAACAGTGCCAGTAACAGTGCAATCACGTGGCTTTACAGTAACCAAGCAAGTGGTGCAAGTGGTCTATTTTTTATTCAGCCAAAAAGTCAGAAAAAGAAAAGGAAAAAAAGAAATGAAAAGAAAAGGGGAAATGAAGAGGAAACCTGCGTAAATTCACAGCAGGCCTTGGCTTCAGATTTTTATTTCTTGGTAGATTGAATTTTGAGATTTTTGTAAGATAAAGAGGGATCTTTGGGTGTGGAGAAAAAAAGCTCTCTCTTCATCGTTTTTTTTTAGGTCCACAAATGAAGAACACCGAATGAAGACCAAATAATATTTTTTTTATTTAATAGCCAAGCATATTGTACGAGAACACCAAATGAAGAACAAAAGTGTTGAGTGCAGAAAAAATAGAGCAAAAGTAGGAGTAGTCTTGCCAAACTTGGAGAGCATGATTTTCCGGTGGGAACGTGGCCGTTTCTGGTGAAAATTGACTCCGAGCAAATTACGGAGCCCTCCTTCTAGCGCCAAACTGTTGATGTCAAAAATCGGACAATCAACTATCAAATGAAAGTCGAATTTCTTGAATGAAATGAAGAACACGATCATCATAAAATTGTATTCTCTTTATTATTTTTGAGGGTTTTTCTCTCTCTTGGTTGATGGGAAGATAAAAAAAATGGGGAAAGCTCATCCAACCGCCCTTCTCTCTCCTCATTTGTACATATATATACTCCTCTCTCTTTTGCAAGTGGGCAACTAAATGAGTAAAAAATAGTACATCATTATTTAATATGAGATAATCATTGTGGGGCCTGCTTATGACTTCTGACAGCTTCGATCGACGTCTATCTGAGGTGGCTTCTGATTTGATCGGTATCGAGAACCTGTTTCTATATTTATTTATTTCGTATTGTCGGCTCATTGATTATCTGGCCGCATTTTATTATTTTATTTATTATTTAATTAACCGGAGCCAAATTGGGTATCAACAGCGTGCAATAGGGTTAAGAGTTATGGGTCGGTTCTTAAGGTTCATGGGCCGAGAATATAAGGGCATTTACGGGCCGACAATACTTGAACAAAAAGGGCCTGAATATTTAGCTCTTTTGGGCTGAAAAATAATAAGGCTCGATGCGGCTAGGCATGCGGGTTCTCGGTTTTCCTCGGGCTCGACATAACCATATTAAACTCGGTTGATCGCGCGGTAATTAAATAAAAACTGGATGTATATTATTATATATATAATACACATTGATTATTTAATAATAATTCACTTTTAAACATTTAATGACAATTTGGCATTCAATAAATAATAATAATAATAATAATAATAATAATAATAATAATAATAATAATAAATAATCTCAAATAATTCATAAATAAATGGGAAATTACAACTAGAATGCAACTCAAACACGTTCTAAACCTCCTCCAAACACATTAGAAAGCTCCGTCATCATAATAAGTGCACTGTCAAATCTCGAAAAATTAAATCAAATTGGTTTACAAGAAATACGGTTCAAGGCTCAACGGGCAACTAATGAACATATAACTTCAAGGGCCAATGGAAAAGGCTAAAACGAGCAGTATCAAAGAAATGCCTCAATCATTTTTACAAATCACTACTTCGATCAATTAATTTCAAAACAGACTCAAAGCAAGTTCTGATCACCAAAGATTGCAACCAATATCTCTCAAGAAACAATTTAAGGCCCAAACCTCACATAAGGTAAACAAATGTTCACAAAAACGACACATCAAGTTCGTCAAAATATACTAGTCATGATCATCATCATATCTACTCAACCTCATCAATAATCATCAACTAATCTTAAATTTCACCATCATCCATACTCGCAAAACACACAAACTGACTCAAGACAAGACACTCAAATAGAACATAAAACGAAAACACCTTAAAAAAAATAGACCTGGTCAACCATATAGACACATAATCATGTAAAAAGTCCCCCACACTTAAAACCGAACAATGTCCCCATTGTCGATCATCAGTGTTAGGAAAGTTTATCCCACATAATCAACCAACACACAAAAATAGAAAAACTAAACCAAATACCAAAAAGAAATAAAATAAAGAGAAGGGAAAAGTACAAACGTACAGGGCACAGTGACTAGAACAGTCACTGTGAATCCGGTGGTGTAGGTGAAGGGTGGACGTAGTCGGGCCCTGAGCAACGGCGGTCCTCTGTCAACTCAAATCTCTCGTCCAATTCGAATTGGGGAAGCTCCTTCGAACTCAGCTGGGGAGGGGTAGTGTGTCGGTCTATGTGGCATCCCTTCGCGGCATGGGCATGGCTCTACAGTGGCCTCTTCGTGTATTCTTTCATACACGCTTCGTCAATAATCTGCTCGATCCCCCTAATGGACATGCATTCCTTCACAAAATTTTTCCTGCGGCTCAGTCTGGGTCTCCCGAATGGAAATGGCGATGGACTCGCCCAATACCGTCATGTTGAGCGTCCCACTCTTGACGTCAATCACCGTGTTCATGGTTGCCATGAACGGTCGTCCGAGGAGAATGGCGTGCCCCTTCCTATTTTTTTGCACTTCTCCCACATCTAGCCCGACGAAGTCTACAGGCACAGTCAGTCTCCCAACTCGAACTAGTATATCCTCAACAACTCCTTCGAGTCGACGAAGCGAGCGGTCGGCAAGCTGTAAGCTCATCCTAGTGGGTTTCAATCCGTTTAGCCCAAGTTGCCGATAAATAGAAAGGGGCATGAGATTTATGCTTGCTCCAAGGTCGAGCATCCCCTAGGCCTATTTCTTATTCTCGAAGGCTATATTAATCACAAAGCCACCAGGATCCTTTTCTTTCCATGGCAAGTCATGCTGAAAGAGACTTGCCGCCTCGCATACGAACACGTCATCGCTACTTCCGAGTTGCTTCTTCGTCGTCGTCAATTCTTTAAGAAGTCGTGCGTAACCCGATATCTTCTCCATCACATCAACAGGCGGTAAGTCACCATTCGCCTTCCTCAACATCACATAGAAGTCCCACATCATTTGATGATCCTTCTCCCCTAAGAGTCGGCTTGGAAAGAGAAGCCTCGGCCTGTATAGGGCAGGGGACTTGTGCAAGGTCGGCTCAATAGGTGGTATCACCGGAGCCTTCTCCTCCTGAACAATTGCCTTCTCCTCCTGCTCGGGCATAAGCACTGTAACTGAATTCGCATGCTCGGGCTGACTTGGCAACTTTCCCTTGTTCAATTCAGTCACGATGGTCCCGACCCGTGTAGCCAACTGTCCCACTTGCGTCTCGAGGCGCTTAATGGAAGCCTCGTTGTTCATGGTTCATTGCAGGTTGTCGGCCAAAAACTGGAGGATCTTATCTAGCTTCTCGTCTGAACTTGGCGGGCTCGGACCGACTCCTTGTGCTGGTAATTGTATCATTTGTCCCCTTAGTTGCTGTTGATGGGGAACAAGGTCGGTTTGAGGTCGCTGCTGATAGTGGTTGTTTGCCCATGAAAAGTTCGGGTGGTTTCGCCACCCATGATTGTAGGTGTTTGAGTACGGATCATTATCGGGCCAGTTCTGGTAACCCTGTATTGCATTCACCTCGGTATTTTGTCCTCCGAAGCACGTCTCGATAGCTGATGGGCACACCTAAGAACTGTGTCCCTGAACTCCGCATGTGCCGAAAACATTCACGGCCATAGTCTGAATCGAAGAGGACCCTCTAACATTCAATAGCCGCATCTGCTCTGTGAGCTCGGCTAACTGTTGGGCCATGACATTGTTGCTCGGTCCAACCTCATTCACTGTTGTCCTCTTCCCTCGGACGCTCTTCTGAGACGAGTTAGTGCTCATCGTCTAAAAAATCTCCATTATCTCCTCAGCTGTTCTCGCCCCGATGTCCCCTCCGGCAACATTATCCACCATGTACTGCAAGTTCTGGTGGAGGGAGTCGTAGAAGCAATTCACCAAAAGTCCTGGAGAGAGATTGTGGTGTGGGCATTGCCTCTGCAGGTCTTCGAATCGCTCCCAGGCCTCGTGAAGAGGCTCGTGTGGTGGCTGAGCAAAAGAGACGATCTGGGGTCGCATATCCTGGGCCTTCTGGTGGGAATAGTACTTCCCAACAAACTTTGAATACACCTCGGTCCAGGTGGTGAGAGAATCCGGTGCGAGGGTCATGAACCACGCCTTGGCTCGGTCTTTCAGAGCCTCCGGGAAGCACTGCATCTTCAGCTGGTCCTCGGTTAGCCCATGCAGAGGGAATGTCTGGAGGATGTTTTAAAACTCCCGAATAAAGTGGAGTGGATCTTTTTTGGGGAGCCCGTGGAATGATGGGAGCTGATTGTAGTGGACTATCTTCAGCTCATAGTTTCGGGCGTCTTGCCCCAAACGTATACAAGAAGTGATTGGCCCGATCATGGGTTGGGCCAGGTCTCGGAGGAGATCACGAGGAGGTTGGTGAGCCATCTCTAGTTTGGTGGATTCGGATGATTCAAGACTGAGTTTGTCGAACAGCTCACTCAAGTTCTCGGGATTGGTTTTGTCATTCGGTGCTAGTATACGTCTACTCTTGGTACGCATACACTCAAACAACAAACAGGTTAGGAGACACCAGTGATAGATGAAAGAAAATAAAATTAAAACAAAAAAAACGAAAGAACTAACACCTAAACAAAGAAAAAGAAACAAAGAGAAACACAAAAACAAGAAATCACCAAAAAGAAGAGAAACTCGAAAAAATAAAGTGAATAAGCGCACAAAATATGTCCTAAACCTTCCCCGGCAATGGCGCTAATTTGTTGTAAATATTTTTGCCAGAGTAGAATCAAAAGATTCGAACACCGGGTTGTGTCTATCGAGAAAGGTTAGCCGGATTATTATGCGCGTTTATTCAAACACAAATAAAAGAAATTAAATTCCTAAACATACAAATTCAAAGATTATTTTTTTTATTTTAATTATCAACTACTATGAAAATTCAAATTAAACAATAGAAATAGCAAGTAAAAACGAGGAACAAGCAGGATTTAAGAAGCTAGGGAGTCATGGATATCCGTCTTGGTTCGAATTTCAATTAATGGGCAAGCGATTGTTCGGTTAAGTGATTCGCATAACCTACTCGATTCATCCCCAAAAACTTTTCGTAACAAGAGAATAAACTTGAACGGCAAATTAACGATTCATTTAACACCTAGGCAATACAGTTACGAACAAGCCTAGCTTATACGAGCCTATTCCGACCGACTCCTCCCCTTTCGGTTCTAAGAGTCGATTAATATACACTAGAGAGTGGTTAACCGACTAATTAAATTGAATCCCCAACATCATGCACGAATACATCAAATTCAATTGAAACAATTGGGAGTTGAAGTGTCACCCTTTAATAATTGTAAATATTTAAGAACGATAATTGAAAACCCTTATAAAAGCTCAACTCGAATAAGGAGAACAATCAACGAATCACCACAATCGCAAACGAAATCAAAACATCATCCCTTATTCCCTAGCATAAGGATTTAGCTACTCATAATCGAATAATCAACACAAGCAATCTCAACCCAAGAATTCATATTTAACGATTAAATTAAAAGAAAATCTTACGATTGATAAATCCCAAAGTTGAATTACAAAGACAAGCCTAAATCAAAGAACAATGAAGAAATCCGAGTTCAAATCAGTGTTCAATGATGTGAAATATGAAGGAAACGAGAGAAAAGAGTAGAAAGAATAAAGGATGCAGGGTTTTCTGTCCTCGGGTGCATCCCATCATCTGTCGCGATCCCGATCTCATTTATATAGGCGGGCTTGAGTCACGGCGCGGGGAAAACATCACGGCGCAGAGAGAAGTGGTGCCACGGTGCGGGGTAGCATCGCGACGCGAGGGAACATGGGTGTCGCGGCGTGGTGGTCTGATGCGCGTCCTCTGTCCAGGCGTTTCGAGCATCACGAGGCGCGCGGCGCCAGGGAACATGGTGTCGCGGCACGACGCATTGCCGTGGCGTGAAGCAGGAGGGTGCCGCGGCGCGAGGGCGTCCGCGACATGGCGTTGGAATGCTGCAGCCTCAGTCGGGGTCGCGGCGTGTGGCGCGGGGCCTGGGCAGCCTGCTGGACTTTTGCTTCTTGGGTTCGTTTGGGTTCGTTTCGACTGAAAATTTGATTCCGCTTTTTCCTATGTGTTTCCAACGAACTTCTCTATTTAATTACACTTGCCCGACTAATTTTTGCCTGAAATCCGGTCCTCCTGAGGCTTTCGACCTACACACCATAAACAAAAAAAAACTGGAAAAATATACGAAAAACACATAAAAAACCAAAATAGAGCAAAACATGCAATAAACTACAAAACGAACTAAGAACCAACGAAAAGACCTAATATGGGGAAAAAAGAAAGAAAAAATGACAACAAAAATCGCAACAAAAATGGGACAAATAGCACGTCTCTCTCTCTCTCTCAGTTCTCATTCGAGCTTTATCTTCTTCTTATTCCTCCACTGGTAGAAGTTGAAGAAGGGTGTTTGAGTAATACAATAGAAGATCCATAGCTAATCGAGACCCGATGATCATCTAAAAGGAGTTGACGAATCACTACCCAAAGGACGCGACCCGCCAACCCGACCCAACCGACCGCTGCGACAACCCTGCCCCGATCGCGACCACCGGCGAGCCATTCGACGCGACCGGCCATCCGCGGCCACACGACTCGACCCCGCAACATGATCGGACAAACCCCACAACCCAATCGTGATCCCGACCTGCTCGTGTGCCAGTCCCGGTCATCCCGAATCTGCAGATTCAGAAAGTTTTAAGCTGTAAGTTTTCTACGTCAAACTTTAGATCCGCTGCGCATAGGTTTACGTTTGCTATTGAATTCGTAATTTGTACATAACGAGAACCTCACAGATCCCAACACCCATGACGTGCTGTTCCCGGTCATCCCGAATCCGACAGATTCAAAAAAATTTAAGCCGTAAGTTTTCTACGCCAAACCTTTAGATTTGTTGCGCATAGGTTTACATTTGCTATTGAATTCATGATTTTTAAATAATGAGATCCTCATAGATCCCAACAGTAGAGACGTTGCTAATATTTGGTGTGGAAAAAA
>BKCP01005073.1:452518-493483 GCA_008636005.1 Striga asiatica
TGGCTGAGTGGGGGAAGTTAATTAAGACTAAAGATGAGATGAATTGGGTTTTAGAGATCTTAGAGTCTTTAATGAATCTCCCCTTATTAAACAGATGTGGAGAAATCAAACCTTGCCATATTTGTTAGTGAGTAGAGTGTTAAAGGGCAAATACTTCTGGAATAGGAACCTGATAGAAGTGAAAGCCAAAAATTGTGATTCTTGGCTTTGGTAAAGTTGGCTCAGTGCTAGAAGTTCTTTTAGTCTAGGGGCTCGATTTGAAGTGGGAAATTGTAGCGCCCCACTTCGATTTTAAAGAAATTTTGGACTTTCCAAAAATTCAATAAAACATTTTCCGAAAAGCATTTTCGAAATCATGGGCATTATTCAACAATTACGTAGATCAAGTCGTTTATGATCTAACGGGGATTCATTACCCGATTTTTCACGTGGTTTTCATTAACCGATAATAAACAATTTTAACATGTTATTCAGCATCGTAACTCAGCATGAACAACTAATACTAACTTTATATTCAAAGAACGCAACAAAACATGAATATCCAAATAACCTGATCCAGAACAAATCCAACATACGGGTTCTCAAAACAAACCATTTCCAACATTTTCAAAGCTAAACTTAAAATCGACTAACATGTCCAATAAACTCAAACATAAGTTCATAGAAAAACGGAAGCAAAAGCAATAATAAATAACCATCCACTCGTCTCTTTATTAGTCACGCCCCGTAACCTGCCTAACCTGCATCTGTGAAGAAACAGGTGGAGTGAGCAGAAATGGAAACTGTAGTGCTCACCACTATGCACATAAACAACATATATGATGTTAAGAGGGTATTATCGTAGCATGAACACAAAGCATTAACATCCTGTCACATCTCCTATTCACAACGTACTAATTAACTCACTCAGGTGCACATCTATCATTAGCCGCGAAAAGGGCCTGCATAAACTCTAACGGCGGGAGTGTGTGCCATGCATTGGACACGGCTTTACATAGGGGCTTACGTACCTCACAAGGGCAGGGCCATATCAGGACTTAAGAAGATTGCCACACAAGGGCACCGTACCGTAACTCGACGGGGACAACCGTACCGACGACCGTAACAGCTCACATCGGTAGGTGCCATGGTTCACATGCACACATTTAACATACCGACCCAACATATATAAGCACATATGGCATAACAATTTTGAATAACAACCCACCTGGAATCCAAAGTAGAAATTAGTACACAAGAGCCGGTAGAATGAGAGCACGGCTCGTCAAACACCTACATTCAGCAAGAATAGTCCTATCAACAACTATTCCAACACTTAAAACACAAACAATAACATTCACGGTAACGCCCTACTTTGATTTGACGAAAGTTCATGACTTTTCAGAAAAATCAATTTAATTTTTTAAAATCATTTCAAAAACATTTGTGGCGTTACTCATTTATTTCAAAATCCTTTTTTATGACATAACATCAAATCATAACATAATTCATCAATCATATAATTCAACTCCCATAAAGGGTTCATTCAAAATTATCCATCTCCCAAACCGGGTTTTCAAAATCATCACAGTGTTCACGGGACATCTCCCCAACATTTTTTATTCAAATCGTAATATTCCCGAGTTCCTAAATTCATAAATCAGTTCATCATAGCGGAAGCAACAAATAAATAATCAGGTCATAAAGACCGACCACCACTCGCTTCACTCTGCCGTCATGCCTGCCCTGCTTAACCTGAAGTTTTAATTTCAGGTGGAAGTGAGGACATATGGAAACCGTGGAGCTCACCACTATGCAATAAACAATAATCATAATATAAAACAGTATGGTCGCAGCATGTATACGAATCAATAAACTATCCCATCTCCTACCCCAGAGTTTCAACTCATGTGCACACCTATATCAATATATAGACTACTGCTGATACACGTATCGTGCCAAGGCCCTTGCTTTGTCTTACAACGATTTCCAAACAGTAGGTATCCCCGACGGCCAAGACCCATGCCTTGGTCTTACATCGAGGTCATCCGTTGACCAAGACCCTTGCCTTGGTCTTACAACGTGGTGCCTATCGCTGTCCGAGGGCCCATGCCATGGTCTTACATGTGAAAAGAGGAGATTACCCCAACGGGGTCCGTTCTATAGCTACGGGGATAACCGTTCGACGGTCGGTACAACTCGCATCGAAGGCTACATGGTTCACATGCATACATTGATCATATCGTACATATAACATCAATTTATCACATAACAATTTAAATAAAACCCACCTGGTTACCGATGAAGCAAATAGTACACAAGAGACGGTAGGATGGGAGCACAGCTCGCCAAACACCTACAATAATTATGATAGTCCTATCAATAACTATCCGACACAAAGATTAACTAACATAAGGTATCTAAGATTTATACCATCATCACTTAGTTCAACTCAGCCCATATAAGTCATATAAGCATGCATTAACAAGTAAATTTTATTATCGAAAGCACAATATGGGTTTTTTTTAAAACTTAACCCGCGCAGCGATTTTGAAAAACATAAGTTATATAAACAAGATTCCAGTTGCATATGAATCCTAAGACCTGCCTCTACAACTCTTATGAAGACATCAATAGCATATAAAGTCATTTATTAGGAGATAATTCAACAAACATTTAAAACAGAGTTGCAATCAGAAAACTGAAATACTATTCATATAGAGCCTCAGTAATTATCGTATAATTCATGCTACAGACACCCAAATGACATAATTAAAAAACTAAAAGACAGCTAAGAAGTAAGGCTATAACTTTCATGAAGACAACTACAGCAAACAATGTCATTTGATCATATATATTTCAGCAAACATTCAAATCATGGCCGCAGTCCAAAACAGAAAAATCTAACTTACAGGGTCTTAGTAATTCGAGGATATAATAAGCTACAGGCATCATTTCGATTTTATTCAAAAACCATTGCAAAAATAACATCATAATATACAACTTTGCTGAAAACCACTTTGGCAAATAATGACACTAGCATTGTTTTTAAACATCAAACATTCAATACATATATTCTGCCCATTCAAATCATGTATTAATCATAACACGAAATTATACTATATACATGCGAGACTTCAAACAATTTTATAAAATCATACAATCCACGTATTAAGATGAAACTTGGTCAAATTGTTCATCACTCATGTGAGAATTTTACATAAATGTTTCACATTAAAAGCTCGAACGTGGACTGAGTATTATCGCATATAAATTCAACTTGACATGCATGCGGTCTATCATTTTTAACTCATTCATTTTTCCACCGAAAATCATGAAATTTTACAAGCATGCTTTCAACACATATATAGAGCCCTCATAAAAATTTTACATTTTTATCATGCATATATTTCGAGTTATTCACATTTAAAGTTGCTGTTGGAAACAGGTACATAAAAATTCAGCTAGCATGCTTAACTTCAAAAATCTGTAACTCGAGAAATACTATGCCAAATTACTTGATTCTTGTTCCTATGCACTTTTCATGTGCTCGAGAAATAATCATAGGAAGCATACATTTCCAGATTTTTAATATCATAGCTAAAAATCGAATAGCAAACAACATATAATCAACATGCATTCAAGCTGGGGGCAACTTAAATATCTTGCATACTTATAATAACTTAAAAACTGAATACGTAAGTCATATAAAACATAATAAACACTTAATATCATCGACTAATCATGCCATGGTCATGCGTGCTCGGCCACCACTTCGCGTGGCTACACCCAGCCAGGGCCAGCTTTCGGTCCAATGTTCCACAAGGAGGTTATTATTCAAGGCCACTAATAAGGAATGGTTTTATTAAATTTTGATGATTTTGGGTTCAACAATACAATATATATTTCAGGTGTTTCACAATTTCAAAGATTACGAGTTTCGGAAATCACAAGGTGCAAGTCCGAGCTCCAAGTCTACTACTTTTCCCAAACGACACTTTCTAATACGCGAAGGAATCAACGATCGAGATAGACAAAATTCCCAAAGGGATTCGAATACGGTTCTCCAGTCGGAAATAATCCCAAATCTGCAGCTCTTTCCGAGAGCTACAATAGCTAGCTCCTCTCGACTCTTTCGACTAACAGCGTCAGTTGTCACGTAAGCTCTTACTCAGGTAGCTAATCGTGCCAGCAGTCCTAAACGAGCAACTCATTTTTTTATTTTTTTTTTGAATTCAAGCGTGAAGTTTCTCCCGAAATTCCGGAGGGAGTAGAGGAACGAGAGTTCTATGATGGATAAAGTTCAAAACAAAGACGGTTCTGCACCTGTAACCCCCCGAATCAGTATAAATATTAAGAATGGTTTCACTGCTCGATTATAAGTAAAATATGTAATTTTTCAGAATTTTGTGAGTTATATTTTATATGCTAAATGCTCAATTAATTCCTAAGTTTGATAGATTATTCTTTGGAAATTTCTATGTCATGTTTAAGTCAAGATCAATCCATTAATTCGGGTTGTTAAATTATAGCTATTCGATTCGAGAGATTATTGATTTCGAACCCTAGTTTTATTCCGAGTCATTTTCTAGTTATTCTCCGAGCATGGCCAAGACTTGGTATTTTTATACTTAGAATAATTTTCTAAGTGTATAAGAATATCAAAGTCAAGTCTTGAACATTTAAATCGAGCCCTAATCCAACCAAGCCTTCAAGACCTTAAGCACCGAGGCCCTTCACTAGACGCGCGAGATGTCTAGTACGCGCTGCCGCGCATGCAGTACCACCTGAGCCAAGACCGAGTCCGTTGCCACCAACCCTTCTTCAATCTTATGGTTTAAACCATGAATGCACATTAGAGAGTGCATTAGAGATATTTTAAGCCTAAGTCATGCCTAAGAGTCATTAACACAAGTCAAACTTTATTAGCCTTATATTCATTAACACAAGTCACTTTGATTTGACGAAAGTTCATGACTTTTCAGAAAAATCAATTTAATTTTTTAAAATCATTTCAAAAACATTTGTGGCGTTACTCATTTATTTCAAAATCCTTTTTTATGACATAACATCAAATCATATCATAATTCATCAATCATATAATTCAACTCCCATAAAGGGTTCATCCAAAATTATCCATCTCCCAAACCGGGTTTTTTCAAAATCATCACAGTGTTCACGGGACATCTGCCCAACATTTTTTTTTCAAATCGTAATATTCCCGAGTTCCTAAATTCATAAATCAGTTCATAATAGCGGAAGCAACAAATAAATAATCAGGTCATAAAGACCGACCACCACTCGCTTCACTCTGCCGTCATGCCTGCCCTGCTTAACCTGAAATGTTAATTTCAGGTGGAAGTGAGCACTTATGGAAACCGTGGAGCTCACCACTATGCAATAAACAATAATCATAATATAAAACAGTATGGTCGCAGCATGTATACGAATCAATAAACTATCCCATCTCCTATCCCAGAGTTTCAACTCATGTGCACACCTATATCAATATATAGACTACTGCTGATACACGTATCGTGCCAAGGCCCTTGCTTTGTGTTACAACGATTCCCAAACAGTAGGTATCCCCGACGGCCAAGACCCATGCCTTGGTCTTACATCGAGGTCACCCGTCGACCAAGACCCTTGCCTTGGTCTTACAACGTGGTGCCTATCGCCGTTCGAGGGCCCATGCCATGGTCTTACATGTGAAAAGATCCGCTCTATAGCTACGGGGATAACCGTTCGACGGTCGGTACAACTCGCATCGAAGGCTACATGGTTCACAAGCATACATTGATCATACCGTACATATAACATCAATTTATCACATAGCAATTTAAATAAAACCCACCTGGTTACCGATGAAGCAAATAGTACACAAGAGACGGTAGGATGGGAGCACAGCTCGCCAAACACCTACAATAATTATGATAGTCTTATCAATAACTATCCGACACAATGATTAACTAACATAAGGTATCTAAGATTTATACCATCATCACTTAGTTCAACTCAGCCCATATAAGTCATATAAGCATGCATTAACAAGTAAATTTTATTTTCGAAAGCACAACATGGGTTTTTTTTTTTTTTCAAAACTTAACCTGCGCAGCGATTTTGAAAAACATAAGTTATATAAACATGATTCCAGTTGCATATGAATCCTAAGACCTGCCTCTACAACTCTTATGAAGACATCAATAGCATATAAAGTCATTTATTAGGAGATAATTCAACAAACATTTAAAACAGAGTTGCAGTCAGAAAACTGAAATACTATTCATATAGAGCCTCAGTAATCATCGTATAATTCATGCTACAGACACCCAAATGACATAATTAAAAAAACTAAAAGACAGCTAAGAAGTAAGGCTATAACTTTCATGAAGACAACTACAGCAAACAATGTCATTTGATCATATATATTTCAGCAAACATTCAAATCATGGCCGCAGTCCAAAACATAAATATCTAACTAACAGGGTCTTAGTAATTCGAGGATATAATAAGCTACAGGCATCATTTCGATTTTATTCAAAAACCATTGGAAAGATAACATCATAATATACAACTTTGCTGAAAATCACTTTGGCAAATAATGACACTAGCATTGTTTTTAAACATCAAACATTCAATACATATATTCTGCCCATTCAAATCATGTATTAATCATAACACGAAATTATACTATATACATGCGAGACTTCAAACAATTTTATAAAATCATAAAATCCACGTATTAAGATGAAACTTGGTCAAATTGTTCATCACTCATGTGAGAATTTTACATAAATGTTTCACGTTAAAAGCTCGAACGTGGACTGAGTATTATCGCATATAAATTCAGCTCGACATGCATGCGGTCTATCATTTATAACTCATTCATTTCTCCACCGAAAATCATGAAATTTTACAAGCATGCTTTCAACACATATATAGAGTCCTCATAAAAATGTTACATTTTTATCATGCATATATTTCGAGTTATTCACATTTAAAGTTGCTGTTGGAAACAGGTACATAAAAATTCAGCTTGCATGCTTAACTTTAAAAATCTATAACTCGAGAAATACTATGCCAAATTACTTGATTCTTGTTCCTATGCACTTTTCATGTGCTCAAGAAATAATCATAGGAAGCATACATTTCCAGATTTTTAATATCATAGCTAAAAATCGAATAGCAAACAACATATAATCAACATGCATTCAAGCTGGGAGCAACTTAAATATCTTGCATACTTATAATAACTTAAAAACTGAATACGTAAGTCATATAAAACATAATAAACACTTAATACCATCGATTAATCATGCCATGGTCATGCGTGCTCGGCCACCACTTCGCGTGGCTACACCCAGCCAGGGCCAGCTTTCGGTCCAATGTTCCACAAGGAGGTTATTATTCAAGGCCACTAATAAGGAATGGTTTTATTAAATTTTGATGATTTTGGGTTCAACAATACAATATATATTTCAGATGTTTCACAATTTCAAAAGATTACGAGTTTCAGAAATCGCAAGGTGCAAGTCCGAGCTCCAAGTCTACTACTTTTCCCAAACGACACTTTCTAATACGCGAAGGAATCAACGATCAAGATAGACAAAATTCCCAAAGGGATTCTAATACGGTTCTCCAGTTGGAAATAATACCAAATCTGCAGCTCTTTCCGAGAGATATAAGCTCTTACTCAGGTAGCTAATTGTGCCAGCAGTCCTAAACGAGCAACTCATTTTTTTATTTTTTTTTTAATTCAAGCGTGAAGTTTCTCCCGAAATTCCGGAGGGAGTAGAGGAACGAGAGTTCTATGATGGATAAAGTTCAAAACAAGGACGATTCTGCATCTGTAACCCCCCGAATCAGTAATAATATTAAGAACGGTTTCACTGCTCGACTATAAGTAAAATCTGTAATTTTTCAGAATTTTCTGAGTTATATTTTATATGCTAAATGCTCAATTAATTCCTAAGTTTGATAGATCATTCTTTGGAAATTTCTATGTCATGTTTAAGTCAAGATCAATCCATTAATTCGGGTTGTTAAATTATAGCTATTCGATTCGAGAGATTATTGATTTCGAACCCTAGTTTTATTCCGAGTCATTTTGTAGTTATTCTCCGAGCATGGCCAAGACTTGGTATTTTTATACTTAGAATAATTTTCTAAGTGTATAAGAATATCAAAGTCAAGTCTTGAACATTTAAATCGAGCCCTAATCCAACCGAGCCTTCAAGACCTCAAGCACTGAGGCCCTTCACTAGACGCGCGAGATGTCTAGTGCGCGCTGCCGCGCATGCAGTACCACCCGAGCCAAGACCGAGTCCGTTGCCACCAACCCTACTTCAATCTTATGGTTTAAACCATGAATGCACATTAGAGAGTGCATTAGAGATATTTTAAGCCTAAGTCATGCCTAAGGGTCATTAACACAAGTCAAACTTTATTAGCCTTATTATATTTATAACCTAGCATGGGTGGATTGTTTTTTTTTTTTTTTTAAGTCCTTGTGTAAGAGTGTGTCTTCCACTCAACCCTTGGTGCTATGACCAGATTTCTCAGTTCTCTTTTCGATCCAAAATCGTGCATATCAGTCCATGCATGCCTTAGTATCTTTGGGAATGAGAAATAGCATCTTGTCTCCCACATGTGTTCCCCACCCTCCTTAGCATTGTAATGTCCGCCCAAGACCAGGCCTATAAGCCTCTTCCCAGTTCTAAAGTCTCCCCATTTGTTACTCCTATGATACTTATCATTGTGGAGAAAAAAACTCTCAAACACTTGAGCATTTTAGCATAAACCGAGAGTAAGTACTTGAGAGCATGCAAAATCCCGAGTGCACACTTGTGTTTATTTTCAAATTCTAGCCATCAACTCTTGCTACCAACCACATTATATTACTCTTACCCCATTATAAACTTTCCATAGAAGTGTTTTGAGGCATTAAACTCAAGAAAATTCGAAGAGAACATGCCACAAAGCCGCAGCAACAAGAACCAAGCGAAAACCGAGCACACCGAGCTTCCTTTGCATTTTTGAGAAGTTTTCAAGGTTAGTTTGCTAATTCCTTTTTAGGACCTGTTATGAATGATATGAGGATGAGAATGATGTGTTTTGATGACTTATAGGTTCAGTTGTTGAGTAGTTATAAGCATGCAAAATGTTAAAGTTTTTTCAGCTCACCCGCATGTTGTTTATGTGATGTTTACTTGCATTTTTACCTGTGCTATGCCAAACCTGCTATTGTGCGACTTACATATCAATTTCTTATTGAATAGAGGAGTTCATAGGATCGAGAATTAGGTCAATTGGCTTAGTATAACTCGAGTTCTTGATTTTTAAAGTTAAACATGCAAGATGAACTTTACATGCGCGAATTTCAGTTGCGACTTCAAACGCGTAGAACTCGAGTTATACTCAGGATAAAATTATGAAATTTTATGGAAATGTTTATATATGAGTTGAGAGCCTCCATACCAAATTTCATGATTTTATCATAAGAAATAAAGGAATTATAATGTTCAGATCACATGCGTGTCGAACTAATTTTATGTGCGAGAGTACTCTGTCCACATGCAAGCTATGAATGCAAAACTTTTATGTAAAATCCTCTTATGAGTGGTGAACATTGTGACCGAGTTTGAGCTTAAAATGTTGATCATGTGATTTTACAAAGTTGTTGCAATATGAGCATGTATATAACTAAATTTCATGTTATGCTTAAGTCATGAGTTTAATAAGCAAATGAAGTCCTATTGACATGAAATTTGGAAAGCAAGTACATGTCTATGTCTACTATTTAATTGAGAAGTTTCTTGATTTTTGGAGACTTTTGTGAATTTTAAAAATTCATGAGATTAAGAGCTCAATTATGTTCGGTTTAAATTTTAGATAAATGTAAAATCTTGATTTAATTGAGCTTCATGAGTAGACATGGCTTAGTATAAGTTAAGTGGACGGAGAGGGTCACCTTCCCGTCCTAACCGGCAAGCAGCCAGTGCCGCACAGTCAGCGTGCGCGCGTGCCGCCCAGACCGAGCTTAGGCCACCAGTCGAACTCGAGCCGGTTCGGTAAGCAGACCCGGTTTGACTAAGTTAGACCGACTAGTTCAAACCAGATTAAGATAGACTGATTAATTTAGTTTCCAGGATTCAGTCAGACTTTATCTGGAAACGCTAGATCAGTCCAGTCAAGCGGAAGAGCAAGTCCAGTTTACTTGTTTACGTGATCTTATTTGTTTTATTTGTTTTGTTATGTATGCATGTAATTATTTATCTGTAATCTACCTTATCTACCTGCCTGCTTATCTGTTATAATATAAAATGATCTTTTAAGATTAAGTTTAGCAGTCAAGCAAAATACTTAGATTATTTTGATTGTATATGTTTGGTAGCTTGAGGAGAGTCGAGCCTCCGACAGCTACCCAGATTTTCCAGCACTTGCGTAGTCCTTTTCAGCATAACAGGTGGGGGTCATGTATTGGATTCAACATCATGTATAATATCTGTATCATGGCAGAGGTATGTTTGAGACAGTTAGTTCTCCAGGTGGAGGCCGACCTAAGGGCCTTAATATCCCATCTGGTGACCGGTGGAGGCCAAGGGCCTTAATATCCTATAGGGGTGTACACACGAGCGGCCGACCTAAGTGCCGAGGTTCTTTTGACCACAGTAAAGCAATAAAAGAAAAGTTTACAGTTTAAGCTCTTATATATTTATGTTCATGACACGTTATTATAAATGCTGTTTTATTCAGTACTGGTCTTTGCGGAGCATAGTGGTTTGCTCATGCCCCCATTGTGTTTTTCAAGAGACGTAGTCGAGCGTGCCGGATGAGCACAGACGTGGCAAAGCGTGGTCATGATAGTCGAGGACATTTCTACGCACATTTTATGTCCTAGTTTTTATGATCATGTATTTATTCGGATATGTAATCATGTTATTTTCTCTTTTTCGGAGGCTTCCGCTAGCAGACTAGACAGTTCAGACATTTCATGTTTAATTCCATTATCCGTAGCGGATAGTTTGGTTGCATGTTTTATATATGTCTGTGAGCAAGTTAAGTAAGTTTTTATCTGTGACATCTCGCACCAAGTTAGTATTTTCGAAAACCAGCTCGCACGATCTTTCGAAAATAAAAGCAAAAATTTTACTCTGATTTTTAAAAGCTAGTAAGGTGGGGTGTGACAGAAGGTTGTATCAGAGCGCAGAGTGCGTTTCTGTATACTTTCAAAGTTTAGAAAAGCATGACCACGCCACGCTCATCCCGCACCGACTCCGTGGTAAGTCACCTGACTCAGTTTAAGTTTCGCGAGTGCTTAATTCAGATCAAGTATGGGGCCTAGATAACTATCCTCCTATAAGACAGATAACTCTAGAGATAGAACTCTAGAACAGCTATGTCCAAGGACTCTAGACTAAGTCAGAACTCCATTATGAGCCAGAACATAGAAAGTTTAAGTATACCGGAACTCTAGCCTAGCTAGGTGTTTTCGGATTATATTTATTTATTTTATTATTTCAAGTCTAGTATGGCTATTTCTTAATTGGCTATACTAATCAATTCAAGTATGTTTGGATCTCCAGAATGCCGCCGCACAGAGATCCTCAAGCCCCAGTTGAGCAGGACCAGGCTGTTGTGGTCAGCCGATTCCGTACCTATGATCCGTCCCGTTTCTCTGGGGAGAATGCTCGCTAGCCGTGGCCGAGTGGATCCGCAAGATGGAGCGAATCTTTCGTATTATGGGGATTTTCGAGGTGCATAAGATGGCTTGCGCCAAACTGCAGATAGAGGAAGCCACCGGAGATTGGTGGGAGGATTACTGGCGCCTACGCACTGAGGACGAGCGTGATGCCATGAGATGGGTTCAGCTTAAGACACTCTTGGAGGATAAGTTCTATCCTCGCCATTTCAAGCAGAGGATGGTACGAGAGTTTTCTGCTCTCCAGTAGGGTGAGTGATAAGTGGACGAGTACAAGCGCGAGTTCGCTCGTAAGAGTGCCTTTGCTCCGCATCTCGTGGACACGGAGGAGAAGAACGCGACACAGTTCCTCGATGGTGTGAGGAGCAATATTCGACTGTTGATAGCCAGTCATGGCTTCATTTACTATGACGAGACTGTTGAGCTTGCTCAGTAGATTGAGGCATACCTCCAGCGAGACACCTTTGCCCCGCCACCAGTCAGACAGCCAACCGCCATTCCGCCTGCTCAGCCAGCACCACCCCAGCCAGCTCAGAACAAAAACAAGAGGAAGTGGGACGATCGTAAGGATAAGAGGAACCGTGGACAGAGGGGCCCAGCTCAGGTGGGACAGCCAGCCCAACAGGATCTACCGGCATGCGCTACCTGCGGACGTCAGCACCGCGGGGAGTGTCTAGCCGGGCAGAACATATGTTACCATTGCCGCCGCCCAGGACATCTGATCAGAGACTGCCCAGACCGCCCTCAGCCACAGCAGGGCCAGAGACCGCCAGCCCCGAGACAGCCAGCACCGAGACAGCCAGCCTAGAGACCCCCAGGACAGCAGCAGCAGTAGCGTGGAGCACCCGTGCATATTTACGCACTCGACCAGGAGCAGGCCGTAGAGCAGCCAGGTACCATGTCTGGCATGTTATCATTGTTCCATACTCCAGTCTTCGCTTTATTCGATACCGGGGCGACACATTCGTTCGTCTCGTCCAAGTGCTTATTTGCCTTAGGAGCCCAGGGAGTGAGTACTGTCGACCCTCTCGAGATCAGTCTCGCATCGAGAAGGAAGATAGTTACGAGTTCCCTGGCCAAGAACCTTAGCATCGATATCGGAGGCCGAACTCTAGTTGTAGACGCGTTTGTGATTGATATGAATGACATCGACTTGATTCTTGGCATGGAATTGTTGACGGGATACCGAGCAGACATCCGTTATCGCGACCGGGTGGTGACACTACACTTATCTGAGGGAGACCGCATCACGTTCTTCGGGACGAAGTCTCGAACTCTACCGCGTGTTATTTCCATGGCGAAAGCGACGAAGTACATGCAGAGAGAGGATTGCTAGGGATTTCTTGTCAATATCGTTGGGGAGTCTTCGGAGAAGCTGTCTCCCGGAGATATACTCATTGTTCGTGAGTTTGTGGACGTTTTTCCCGATCAGCTCCGAGGAGGACCACCTAACCTCCTGGTGGAGTTCACTATCGACTTAATCACCGAAGCGGGACCAGTGTCGAAAGCGCCGTATCGCATGGCGCCGAAGGAGCTTCAGGAGTTGAAGGCTCAGATTCAGGAGCTATTGAGTTTAGGTTTCATCCGACCGAGCGTATCACCTTGGGGAGCCCCTGTCCTCTTTGTCAAGAAGAAGGATGGTTCTACGAGGATGTGCATCGACTACCGAGATCTGAACCGGTTGACGGTGAAGAACAAGTATCCGCTTCCCAGAATTGAGGATTTATTCAATCAGCTGAGGGGAGCCAGTGTATTTTCCAAGATTGATCTCCGCTCTGGTTACCATCAGCTGAAGATCAGAGAGGTCGACGTGGCCAAGACCGCTTTCCGAACTAGATAGGTCATTATGAGTTCGTTGTGATGCCGTTTGGTTTGAGCAATGCGCCAGCGGTATTCATGGATCTCATGAACGTGTCTTCCATCCATTCTTGGACCAGTTTGTCATCGTCTTCATTGATGACATTTTGGTCTATTCCAGTAGCCCGGAGCAGCATGAGGAGCACTTGAGGACTATTTTGAAGACTCTTAGGCGTGAGAAGTTGTACGCCAAGTTCTCGAAGATTGCCCTACCCTTGTCCCGTTTGACGAGGAAATCAGTGAAGTTTGAGTGGGATAGTCGTTGTGAGTCGAGCTTCCAGGAGCTCAAAGCGAGGCCTACGACGGCACCCGTGTTGACTATTCTGGACCCCACACAGGGTTTCACTATCTATAGTGACGCCTCGAAGCAGGGTCTAGGCTGTGTTTTGATGCAAGACGGCAGGGTTGTGGCTTATGCTTCCCCTCAGCTAAAGCCGCACGAGGTGAACTACCCGACTCACGATCTTGAGTTGGCAGTAGTGGTTCACGCCCTGAAGATTTGGAGGCACTATCTGTACGGAGACCACTGCGAGATTTATACAGATCACAAGAGCTTACAGTATATCTTCACTCAGAAGCAGCTCAACATGCGCCAAAGGCGATGGTTAGAGCTAGTGAATGATTATGACTGTACCATTAACTATCATCCGGGCAAGGCGAACGTTGTTGCCGACGCCCACAGCCGTAAGGAAAGGAGTACAATGACTTGTATGATCACTCAGCAGCGTCAGCTTATTCGAGAGTTTGCGCAGATGCAGTTAGAGGTCGTCGAATCACCTCCTAAGTTGCCAGTTGTGAGAGGTATTCGAGCGATGAGGATGTGGCCCATGCTTAGAGACATGATCCGACGGGATCAAGCCTTTGACGAGTTTGTTCGATCGATGGGGGCGAAGATTCATGCCAGAGGAGTTGAGGGTTTTTATCGAGGCACATATGGTGCCTTGGAGTACAACGGAAGGATCATTGTGCCGAATGTCAAGGCCCTGAAGAAGGAGATCTTGACAGAGGCGCATAGTGCTCCATACTTAGCGCACCCCAGTAGCACCAAGATGTATCACGACCTGAAAAGGTCATTTTGGTGGAAGGGGATGAAGCGAGATGTCGCCGAATTTGTTGAGAAGTGTTTGATTTGCCAGCAAGTGAAGGCTGAGCACAAGGTTCCACCGGGTCTCTTACAGCCTTTAGAGATCCCGCAGTGGAAGTGTGGAGAAGCTGACCATGGACTTTGTCACGGGATTACCGATGTCGGCCAAGCGCCACGACGCGGTATGGGTAGTAGTGGATTGACTGACGAAGTCGGCCCACTTTATGCCTATCAGGATGGACATGTCCATGGAGCAGCTAGCCGAGACGTATCTCCAGGGAATCGTTTGACTTCACGGCGTTCCTGTTGAGATTATATCAGATAGAGATCCCCGATTTACTGGCCATTTATAGGAGAGTCTGAACGAGTCCATGGGGACGAAGTTGAAGTTTAACTCCGCTTATCATCCACTGACCAACGGCCAGTCGGAACGAACCATTCAGATGCTTGAGGACATGCTCCGAGCTTGTGTCCTAGAGCATGGTGGTTCGTGGGAACAGTTGATACCCAATGTGGAGTTTGCCTATAACAACAGCTACCACTCGTCGATCAAGATGGCACCGTTCGAAGCTTTATACGATCGCAAGTGCCGCTCACCCCTTTATTGGGATGAAGTCGGTGAGAAACAGGTTCTCGGTCCCAAGTTGATCAAGGACACAATACAGAAGGTTGCCGAGATCCAAGCGAGGTTGAGAGAGGCTCAGATCCGACAGAAGGCTTACGCTAATAAGCATAGAAGGGATCTTGAGTTTGAGCAGGGTGATAAGGTGTTCCTGAAAGTCACGCCGATGAAGGGTGTGGTACGATTCGGGAAGAGGGGGAAGCTGCAACCCTATTTCATAGGGCCATTCGATATTCTCGAACGAGTTGGCGTAACAGCCTACCATCTGGCGTTACCCCCAGAGCTGTCGGGTGTACACAACGTCTTCCATGTGTCGATGTTGAGAAAGTGCGTGTACGACCCGAGCCACATATTGAACTTCGACGGGCTAGAGGTCGGGCAGAACCTGACGTACGATGAGCAGCCGGTAGCAGTTCTGGACCGAAAGGTCCGTCGGTTGAGGAACCGAGATATAGAGCTTGTCAAAGTTTGCTGGAGTCTCCACGATGAGTCGGAAGCCACGTGGGAGAGAGAGGCCGAGATCAGAGCTCGATATCCAGATTTCGAGTTTTGAGATTTTTCAGATGTAAGGTCAGGTCGACGAAAAGTATGAGGAGCACCAGCAGCGCCGCGCCGAGTACGAACAGGAGAAGGAATTCGAGAGCCACCGGCTCGACGAGTGCTTAAGGGTTGCGCATCGACCAATCCCGAACGATGCTCGACCACCATCGCACGATGATCGACCACACCCACGTGAAGCTCGACCTTCACCTTACGGGTACGATCAGGCCAAAGGAGAGCTCGAGCAAGCTGAGATCGAGCAAGGAGAGCCCGTTTTTCCGCTGGAGTTTCCGGGATACTTTAAAGGCGAACCCGAAACTGTAGTCGAACAACTCGAGCAGAAGGCCAAGTGCATGGTCGAAGTACAAGATGTGGTCGACGAGGACCATGAGGAGGAGATGGTCGTGGTCGACGTAGACCATGACGAGGAGACCATATTCCCATTCGATTGCACGGGCTATGCTGAAGACGAGGTCACCAAGTCCATGGTCGAGCGAATCGAGTTCGAGGACCCACCTTCGTTCGACGACGTGTTCATGGACGAGGGAGTTACGATAGACTACTTAGGCCCGCCTATCTACGATATATACCCCGATGAATACTTCGTCGAGGTCGAGGTTGAAGAAGCCAAGGTGGTCGAAGATCCAAGGCTCGAGGAGGTTTCGGACGTGGCCAAGATAGCCGGGATCAATAGAGTCGAGAAAACGAAAGAAGAGGTTGATGTGATCGAGAAGGACGACGAGCCCCGAAGGGAGATACTTGATGAGTCCTTGAGGACAAGGACAAACTTTAAGGGGGCGGGAATGATGCGAATGTGGGTTTCGAGGTCCGAGGACGCCGAGGGCCGATGGCCGAGACGACCCGAGAAGGCCGGGGAAAGGGCCGAAACAAGGCTTGCATGGCCTAGGAGACGTGCACGAGCTCGTATACGAGGGTGCCGACGTGCGCCATGGCGTAGGAGGTCGACAATAGCATGGCCGAATAGGAGAAGGTCAAAGGCACAGCGGATCAACGTGCAAGTGGGTCCAACACGAGCATCGCACTATGGTTCGAGCACATGCAAGGTGCGAGATGCGAGATACAACGATACGCGTGGAAGCTCGGAAAGACTCGTAGGTCAAGGGATAACGCGCGACCAAGCGTGCATAGGAGTATGCGGGTTGGACGCGCGATCACTCGAGATAGTCCATGAAGGTCACGCACGGAGGATTGCAAGAGCGTGTGAGGAGATGGTCCCAAGACGGGCAACAATCAGGCGCAAGGAAGGGCGAGAACACGCGCATTGGCGTAGACGTGCACGAACGAGACCACGCCTCAAACGGACATGCCATCGGAGGTTCCGGGATGCTTATAGAAGGAGTGAAACATGGTGGAGATGGCTAAAGCACCAGGTGGCTCGAAGAAATGGAAGGCGCGCGAGTCGGGTACCCAACGGGTGCAGCCCGCGCACATGGGCGCGCTGGGGCGCGCAGGGCCACGCGCGGGCAGGCGCGAGCACTGGCGGGCCGCGAATAGGGCGGGCGCCAGGTGCAGCGCAGGGCAGTAGCGCGCGGGCAGCACGCGTGATGAAGGATCGTGTGTTACGTCTAGCTCGACTTGCTCGAAACCCGCGCCGACGCCTTGGTCCCTTCGCAATGAGTTGCTAATACGCGTGCCGACGCCTTCGTACTTCGCGATAGGTGTGACAAAACTCGGATGTTGGTCCTATTTCTATCACTGTGAAGAAACTCGGATGTTGGTCCTATTCCATTCACGAACTCTATGTAAACTCACAGGAGAAAACACACGAGAACTTTGAACACAATGTTCGACTCTTTTCTATTCACTCATCCCTCTCCTCGAAATTATGAGAGTACATGGGTATTTATAGATCCCAAAATAATTCTAATCCTAGTCTAAATAGAACTCCTAATGCAAGTAAATAAATAAATCCTAAGGCAACTAAATATCTAGGGAATATGGACTTACCAAACAATTAAAAGACTAATAGGAAACTAATAGGCACATGACTTTTATTTGGATTCCTAACCAAACTAAGACTCTTAACTAAGCTATGAAAATCTCGTCCATATCCATTGCTTGTTCGGCAAGTCTTCGCGCGCCTAAACCCTAGCCGTGTCGCGTGCCGCCTTGCCATGCCTAATCCTCCTCGTGCGCGGTAACGCGCGCGCGCGCCTCCCACGCGTCTCCCTGCTGGAACACGCCGACGAGACGGTCCTTTCCACGGATCGATATCGGATGCCAAACATGTACATACATGATTTCGATTAAACCTAAGCATGCTCCTAAAGGACGAACAGAGATATACCTTTCTTTAAAGCTTTGATTCGATCTGAGCGATCTTCTAGTCTGTGTCCCGACCATGTTTGGACGCCAGATGGACGACGATCCTCCCAACGGTTGAAAGAAGAAAACTGCCCACGTCTTTCTCGAACCCTTCTCGTTACTCTTTCCACGATGGTGGCAGGAGTGTCTCACGAAAATCTCTTAGGGTTTAGAACGTGGGAAGTCCCCTCTTTTTATAGAGGTCCTTGGGCCAGCCTAGGGATCTCTTAGAAGGTACAGGGTTTGGGCTCCCTACAGGCCCAAATTCTTATGTTCAGCCCAGAACACAATTTGGCCCATATATATTAATTCATTCCACTAGAGAATTAATATTGTACTCCCATCCTATCCCGAAATGAATCAGGGCTTCTATTAGACTCGATATAATTCCCCGTGTTTAAGATATCGCACGTCCATTAATTATTAAAGCTTCTGACTGCTTTAATTAATTAATATCTTTTAATCCTTAAGTAGTACCACTCAACCTTATTATCGTACGGATTAAATCCACCTGCAGGGTTTATACGATAATCCTTATGAGTTCCTTAAGGGGACGTCACCAACCTGGATGTCCAGGACACGGTGCCCTAATGCCAATAAATAGATATCATGCAGATAGTGTTGTTACCCAAGATACGGAGCTATTGAACCAATACTTGGTCCTCACCCACGGTAAGTCAAAGTAACAAACAAATATCCCATATATCTAGTTACCACAGTTAGGGTTAAGAATTAGTAGAGTCACCGAGACCTAGGTTCTTCATGATAGTCAGAACAGAAGAACACGTCTCAACTGTGATCCTTTCAATGCGACGCAGCGCACTAGTATAAACCAATAGCCAAGACAAGCTACATCCAGTTTATACTACAACCTACACCGATAGTCATGTCCATAACTATCTCAGTTGTGAATACCATTTATATCTTATAAGGAACCGACAATGCAATCTTCTGTGTGACTACTAACACACCACATTGTCTACAATATAAGATAATTGGACATTTAGCATACAAGCAATCATAAAGAATGCAACAATGTGAAAAACATTTATTTCAGTCAAATGGGAAATCGAATAATACAATCCAAAAGCTCACGTAAAAGTTTGCTTTACAGTATACTCCAACAATCTCCCACTTATACTAAAGCTAAACTTTTAGTATATAAACACATTCCATAACAATTCTCCCACTTATACTCAAAGTCTAGCTGCAACACATCGTAAACCAAGACCCTCTACGTGTTTCTTGAAGACATTGACAGTCAGAGTCTTCGTGAAAGGATCAGCTAGGTTATCCAACGATGCTATCTTCGTCACAACCACATCTCCCCGTTTCACGATCTCTCGTATAAGGTGGTACTTTCTCTCTATGTGTTTACTGGTCTTATCTGCTCGGGGTTCTCTCGAGTTTGCGACTGCACCAGCATTGTCACAATAAATTGTGATACACCTAGGCACACTCGAGGATACCCCTAAGTCCAGTAAGAAGCTCCTGAGCCAAACAGCCTCCTTTGTTGCTTCTGAAGCAGCAACGTATTCGGCTTCCATGGTAGAATCTGCGATGCATTTCTGCTTCACACTCCTCCATGAGATCGCTCCGCCTCCCATCATAAACACATAACCCGAGGTCGACTTTCTCTTATCTCGATCAACTTGGAAATCAGAATCTGTGTAACCCAAAGGAGTTAGACTGTCTGATTGGTAAACAAGCATATAATCCCGAGTTCTTTTCAGATACTTGAGAATATGCTTTACCGCAGTCCAGTGTCCTTGACCAGGGTTAGACTGATATCTTGCTACCATGCCAACTGCATAGCAAATATCAGGCCTCGTGCACAGCATGGCATACATAAGGCTTCATACAGCCGAAGCATAAGGAACCTTAGCCATTTCCTCCATCTCCTTTTGTGTCTTTGGACACATATCCTTAGATAGAGGAACTCCATGCCGAAAAGGTAGCAACCCTTTCTTGGAGTTCTGCATGCTGAAACGAGCAATCACAGTATCAATGTAAGCAGCTTGAGATAGACACAACATTCTCTTCTTCCTGTCACGAATGACCTTGATTCCAAGAATGTACGATGCCTCACCCAAGTCCTTCATTTGAAACTGTTCTGAAAGCCATACCTTTACGTCTGACAAAACCTTGACATCGTTGCCAATCAGAAGAATATCGTCTACGTATAGTACTAAGAATACCACTACGTTTCCGTTGCTCTTTTTGTATACACAACTCTCGTCTTGACATTGATTAAATCCATAGGACTTAATCACCTCATCAAAACGAATATTCCAAGACCTAGAAGCTTGTTTTAGTCCATAAAGAGACTTCTTTAGCTTCCATACTCGATGCTCTTGGCCTTGCTTCACATAACCCTCGGGTTGCTGCATATAGATGTCTTCATCCAAGTTTCCGTTAAGGAAAGCTGTCTTGACATCCATTTGCCAAACCTCATAGTCCATGTGACTTGCTATGGATAAGAGAATCCGGATCGACTTAAGCATGGCTACTGGTGAGAAGGTCTCATCATAATCGATTCCCTCTTTCTGATTGAAACCCTTTGCAACCAACCGTGCTTTGAAGGAAATAACCTTCCCGTCAGATCCTCTCTTACGCCTATAGACCCATTTGCACCCAATGGCTTTCTTGCCTTCAGGAAGGTTTTTAAGGTCGTATACCTCCATAGCATCTATAGATTCAATTTCAGAATCCATAGATTTCTGCCAAGAATCTACATCTATGTCTTGGATTGCCTCATTGTAGGTCCAGGGATCACTATCATGCTCTTCACTTGGGATCAAGTCCGAAGACTCTCCCACAAACATGAAACGATCGGGCTGACGAACAACCCTCCCACTACGACGAGGCAACTCAGGTGTAAATACATCAGAGTTAACACGTTGTGCAGTCTCTTGTGGTATATCCTCTTGCACACTCGGTATGCCATTGTCTTCCCTCAACTCTTTGAGAATAATCTCACTCTTGGACTTATGCTCACTCATATAGTCTTCTTCTAGAAATCGGGCATTGGTGCTCACCACCACCCTCTGATCTTTAGGACTATAAAAGTAACCACCTCTCGTTCCCTTTGGGTAACCTACAAACAGCCATACTTCCGTTCTAGGTGCCAACTTATCAGCTTCCTTATCCAACACATGTGCTGAGCAACCCCAAATCCGAATGTGGTTTAAACTGGGCTTGCGCCAGGACCACAATTCTATTGGAGTTTTCGGAACCGATTTAGAAGGCACAAAGTTAAGAAGGTACGCCGCTGTTTCTAAGGCATATCCCCAAAACGAGGTAGGTAATGAAGCATAGCTCATCAGCGATCTCACCATTTCTAACAGAGGCCTATTCCTTCTCTCTGCCACGCCATTCTGTTGGGGAGTACCAGGCGCAGTCAGCTGGGATGTAATCCCATTCTCCAATAAGTATTGCCTAAATTCATTGCTAAGGTATTCGCCACCACGATCAGATCGCAGTGACTTGATACTTTTCCCTTGACGGTTGTCCGCTTCTGCCTTGAATTCTCTGAACTTGTCAAAGCATTCAGACTTGCGGCGCATCAAGTAAATGTACCCATATCTTGACTAATCGTCAATAAAAGTAACGAAATACTCAAAACCACCTCTAGCTTGAATAGACATAGGCCCACACAAATCAAAGTGAATCAATTCCAACACATCATTGGACCTATTCCCCTTGGCCTTAAAAGGCCTAGAAGTCATCTTGCCTTCCAAACAGGATTCGCAGACTGGAAATGGTTCAACTTGGAAAGAATCCAAGAAGCCATTACCTACCAGTCTTTGGATCCTCCTTAGATTGACATGACCCAACCTTAGGTGCCAAAGATATGATTGATTCAACTGAGAAGGTTCCTTTCTCTTGTTTAGTGATGAAGATGCATGAGCCTCAGTCACAGTATGATATGCACAAGTAATAGTATAAAGATTGTTAACCAACATGCCAGAACAGATAAAAGAGTTATTTCTCATAATAACAACATTGTCATTAAAAATAATTGAATATCCATCCAAAAACAACTTCGGAACTGAAATTAAATTCTTCCGAAAACTCGGCACGTATAAAACGTTCTTTAACACTAAAACAGAATCAGAAAATGATAAGTGCACATCTCCCACTGCAACCACCGCCACTCGTGCAGCGTTGCCCAAGCTGATGGTAATCTCGCCCTCACTGAGCTGCCTTCTTTGCAGAAACCCCTGCAAAGTGTAACAAACATGATCAGTGGCTCCTGTATCTACTACCCAAGAACTGGTAGAACAAGCCGCAAAACATGTTTCGACAACTAAAGCAAGAGACATACCAGGAGTGTCCTTGAGGGGACAATCTGACTTCCAATGTCCTGTCTTGTTGCACTTGAAGCACTTGCCTTTCGGCTTCTGCACGCCACCAGAAGGCGCTACAGCTTTGCTCCCACTGCTCCCACCACTCTTTTTCTGCACTTGCTTTTTCTTCTTCCCGCCTTTCGACGAAGAAGGTCCAGCTTGTACAGAAACATGAGCCTGTGGTCCCCTGCCCATAAGACCCTCCGCTGCAACCAAGTCCACAAGAAGCTCGGCTAGAGTATAGCCCTTCTTATTCATGATTGCATTCAGGCGGAAGTTCTCATAGGACTTCGGGAGCGAGTGCAGGATGATATCGATCTTGGCATCGCCATCGATATTTCCTCCGAGCACATCTATCTCATTCAGATATTCCATCATCTTGAGAACATGCTCTCGCACAGAAGCTCCCTCCGGCATGACAGAAGACATAATCTTCCGCATAGCCTCAAAACGAGCAGCCCTATCTTGCTCACCAAAGAGTTCCTTGAGGCTCAACATCATGTCAGCAGCAGTAGGCATGGTGTGATGCTGCTGTTGCAAAACATTTGACATGGATGCCAAGATGTAGCAACGAGCCATCTCATCAGCCTTATGCCACTTCCGATGAGCCTCCCTTTCCTCTTCGGTAGGAGCAGCGCCCAAAGGAGCAGGAGCAGGTGTGGTAAGCACAAATTTGTACTCATCAGCAACAAGGACAATATCCAGATTCCTCTTCCAGTCCAAATAATTTGGACCAGTAAGCTTGTTTTGATTGAGAATGGTCATAAGCGGATTGAATGACATGATGAATAACTGAAATAAATAATTGCAAACACGTAAGCAATAATTCACATAAATTTGAAGCATAAAATATGGAAACCTTCAAAACCATTATTTAACGCATCCATTCGACAACTTAAACAAACACACATGCAAGCCACGTTAGGGTGGACGTTTGCACATATGTCCATCAAGCAGACACCCAGTCATTAATCTCAATTGCACGCCAACCTGTCCTTATGGCGAATGAAATTAATAGTCGAAAACTTTTAACACTGGCCATATGAATTAAAACAGGGACTCCGTTGGGGAGTTATATTAAAATTCACATCTAAGTGATGACCACAATTTAACCCCAAGAACAATCATTCACAATTGATGAACTTACCGATGGGGAAGACACATCGCTTGTAAATAATTTTCTAAGGTTATCTCGAAATAATCTTTACCGGTGAACTTATGAATGACACTATCCGTTAGGGAGGAGACCCCATGGTTCACGCGTATGCCACTCACTTCACCTAAAGATTAAGTTGTTTGAATAGAAGTCTTATCTAGTAAGCTGGTGAATGCCGCATCCGTTAGGGGGAGACTCCGAGGTCCCGCGAGCGACAAACACCTTACTTAAAGACTAATTGTGGAGGCCAAATGAATTAATTAAAATTCATATTAAACTCACTTAGTCATTTTACTTTGAAGGTTTTTAACAGCATGCAATAAGAAACAATTAGAATTCCTAGCATGCTCCTAACACGCAAATCACATAAATCCTAGCATGTTTCTAGAATTCAAAGGAAAAGCAATAACAGCTTTCTAAGAATTAAAACATCTATTACATGATTACTAGCATGCCAGAAAAGCGATTTAAATCAGCTAGACACATAAACAAATAAACATGCTCTAGCAAAAATTAAATCGGCATCCACAAAGCGATAAAATGCGAAAATCAAAACACATCTATCGCAGCCCCTTAAAACCAACCACTAACATCCTATCAAAGCTATTACATGATTCAACAAGGTCGTGGATAAACACTCGAATCGGCATCTCGCGCAAAACCGGCCGTTCACGCGATATCGGCACCCGCCGACGGAAAAGAGCCAAAAACTTCATCTAGACGATTGAATTTGACCCCGCCACAGGCTGTTACAGCATAGCAGTAACTCTTGTAGATCTCGCTCTCCCGTTTCCGAAATGGTATTATGGGCTGAAATCGGACACCTGTAGCAAAAGTTATGGCCAAAACGGTTTTCGCGGACGAAATTGGCCCCGGTGAATGCTGAAACCCTAGCCGCCGCCTCCAGGATGATCATCTTCATCACGTTCGACTTTGAACACAAAATTACAGCAAAATCGAACAACAATAGCCCTACTACAGTCTATAAAATCGCCTATACTACCCACACTTATTATCTGGTGGAAAAAACGATTACATCAATAAACAAGGGCTGCGATAGACACCATCCAGAAGCATAAACGAGATAAAACATCATCCACACCATGAACATGACTGAAAACGAATAAACGAATAAATGAAATCAACTACATGTTCCAGGCAGAGCCGATAATCTACGAAACCGAGGCTCTAATACCAATTGCTGGAACACGCCGACGAGACGGTCCTTTCCACGGATCGATATCGGATGCCAAACATGTACATACATGATTTCGATCAAACCTAAGCATGCTCCTAAAGGACGAACAGAGATATACCTTTCTTTAAAGCTGCCCACGTCTTTCTCGAACCCTTCTCGTTACTCTTTCCACGATGGTGGCTGGGGTGTCTCACGAAAATCTCTTAGGGTTTACAACTTGGGAAGTCCCCTCTTTTTATAGAGGTCCTTAGGCCCGCCTAGGGATCTCTTAGAAGGTATAGGGTTTGGGCTCCCTACAGGCCCAAATTTTTATGTTCAGCCCAGAACACAATTTGGCCCGTAAATATTAATTCATTCCACTAGAGAATTAATATTGTACTCCCGTCCTATCCCGAAATGAATCAGGGTTTCTATTAGACTCGATATAATTCCCCGTGTTTAAGATATCGCACGTCCATTAATTATTAAAGCTTCAGACTGCTTTAATTAATTAATATCTTTTAATCCTTAAGTAGTACCACTCAACCTTATTATCGTACAGATTAAATCCACCTGCAGGGTTTATACGATAATCCTTATGAGTTCCTTAAGGGGACGTCACCAACCTGGATGTCCAGGACACGGTGCCCTAATGCCAATAAATAGATATCATGCAGATAGTGTTGTTACCCAAGATACGGAGCTATTGAACCAATACTTGGTCCTCACCCATGGTAAGTCAAAGTAACAAACAAATATCCCATATATCTAATTACCACAGTTAGGGTTAAGAATTAGTAGAGTCACCGAGACCTAGGTTCTTCATGATAGTCAGAACAGAAGAACACGTCTCAACTGTGATCCTTTCAATGCGACGCAGCGCACTAGTATAAACCAATAGCCAAGACAAGCTACATCCAGTTTATACTACAACCTACACCGATAGTCATGTCCATAACTATCTCAGTTGTGAATACCATTTATATCTTATAAGGAACCGACAATGCAATCTTCTGTGTGACTACTAACACACCACATTGTCTACAATATAAGATAATTGGACATTTAGCATACAAGCAATCATAAAGAATGCAACAATGTGAAAAACATTTATTTCAGTCAAATGGGAAATCGAATAATACAATCCAAAAGCTCACGTAAAAGTTTGCTTTACAGTATACTCCAACACTCCCTTGTCGCGCGCTGCGTGACCTTGCCCCTCATTCCGCGCGTACCGGTCCCTCGCACGGCCTCACTTCCTCGCTCGTCCATCGCGTTGGTCGCGTCCCAGCCACGTGCGCGTGTGTCGCGCACGACCACTTCATCGCCATCGTCGACCTCATCATCCCACTCGACCAACGCCTCGCGCGTGGCTTCCGTCCTCGTGCCCCACTCGCACCCGCCTATCGGGCCCATCGCCTCGACCCAATCCACTCGCGTGTCCGCCCCATCGCAGCCACGCCCCGTGCACGCTGACCACCCTACATCCACCCCTCGTGCACCATTGGCCTTCGCTCGCATTCGTCGTGCGCGTCGCTCTCTTGCGCACGCCTTGCACCAATCACCCACCTTCCCGGGCACAATCTTCTCACTCTCGTCGTCGGCCCAGGCCTCGTGTTCACGCGCACTTCCCGTCGCGCACCTCATCTTCACCTGGCCTAAACTCGCACGCCTCGCGGCTCGGTTGCCGCGTCCCCTCGGTATACGCGCCTTAGTGCGTGCGCACACCCTCCTAGCCAGTGCCCGAGCCCTTTCTCGCCTAACCTCTCGCCATCTCTCGAGGCCACCGTGGTTCTCCTCCTCGGGTTCGTCGGGGTCAATGACCACATCTGCATCATTCCCACCCTCTTCGAGAATTTCCTTGTCCTCAAGGATAAAGTAATTGATCTCGTCAAGTTCCTCGGGCTCTTCTCCTGGGTCCTCAGTTAGCAGCTTAATTCGCTTGTGGGCTCGTCCAAATGTCATAGTGCCCCTCTTGTAGTTAGTCGTGACAGATCCCAATGTCTCGAGCCATTGAACTCCAAGTACTTTGTCCGGTCCCGTCAAAGGTAAGGCATAAAGATCAGCCTTCAAGTCATAGCCTTGTGCAAATATGGTAACACCTTTGTACAGCTCGGAACTTTTGAGTTCATCTCCGTTTGCAACCTTCACTCCAAACTGCTTTATATTTGTCACTGGCGTCTTTAACCCTTTGGACAGCTCCTTGTCTATGAAGTTCAGCGTTGAACCGCTATCCACTAGCACTTCAAGCTCTTCGCCTTGTACGATTGCAGTGAACCGCATCATCCTTGGACCTCTCTCAGCACCCCTTTTCTTGCTTTTGATCACATGTAGCAAGGTCTCCTTTCGCTCCACATGTTCGTACTCCTCACGTTCCGGCTCATCCTCATCAAACTCAAGCAAGAACACTTGCTTTCCAGCACATCTATGGCCCGGTGTGAACTTCTCATTGCAAGTGAAGCATAAGCCTCTCTCGCGCCTTCGTTGGATCTCCTCAGTCGTAAGCCGTCGCATGTGGCTCGTGGTTCGCGTGCCATCTTCGGTTGGCTTGGACTCGATTAGTGTGGGCTTCTCGTCGGTCGCGGTACTTGTGCGCCGCTGGTCTGTGCGTCCCAAGGGCGCGAACACATGCAACGGCCTAGACGTGCATGGATGAGACCATGCCTTTCATTGAGAGCACCAATGATGAAAAAGATCAGCCTTCAAGTCATAGCCTTGTGCAAATATGGGAACACCTTTGTACAGCTCGGAACTTCTGAGTTCATCTCCGTTTGCAACCTTCACTCTAAACTGCTTTATATTTGTCACTGGCGTCTTTAACCCTTTGGACAGCTCCTTGTCTATGAAGTTCAGCGTTGAACCGCTGTCCACTAGCACTTCAAGCTCTTCGCCTTGAACGATTGCAGTGAACCGTATCATCCTTGGACCTCTCTCAGCACCCCTTTTCTTGCTTTTGATCACATGTAGCAAGGTCTCCTTTCGCTCCACATGTTTGTACTCCTCACGTTCTGGCTCATCCTCATCAAACTCAAGCAAGAACACTTGCTTTTCAGCACATCTATGGCCCGGTGTGAACTTCTCATTGCAAGTGAAGCATAAGCCTCTCTCGCGTCTTCGTTGGATCTCCTTAGTCGTAAGCCGTCGCATGTGGCTCATGGTTCGCGTGCCATCTTCGGTTGGCTTGGACTCGATCTGTGTGGGCGTCTCGTCGGTCGCGGTACTTGTGCGCCGCTGGTCTGTGAGTCCCTCACCCTTACTGGCCTTGCGCATCGCGACCAAATGGTCGTCGCGTAGCCGTGCCGACTCTATTGCCGCCCGTGTTGTTCGCGGCCTATCCAGTCGCACCTCAGCCGCTAGCTCGGCTTTAAGTCCTCCGATGAATGCGCCTACCAATGCGCTCTCGGGCCAATCTCGCACCCGACTTGCAATGCGCTCAAACTCTTTTTGGTAGTCTCGGAGGCTACCGTTTTGACGAATCCGGGAGAGCGCCTCGTCATAGTCATAGTAGTCACTCGTGCCAAATCGTGTGACCAACTCTTTCTCGAAATCTCTCCACCGAATTTCCTCACCCTTGGTCTTGTACACATGTGATATCCATTGCCACCATGATAAGCGGCGATCTTGACTCTCTCGGACTTGTGCACCTCGTTGATCTCGAAAAATTGCAGCGCTCGATTCAACCAAGCGTCCGGGTCGGTCCCCGTAAACGTAGGCATCGTGAGCTTTGGTCGCGCATAGTCTTGGTCGTCGTGGTGGTGCATTGCGCGTGATGCGCGGGTCCTCCGTGATCGTCCGTCATCGTCGTCGTGGTCGGTCCCGGGGCTGCTCGATGCCGCGGTTGATCGCGAGGTGTGGCTCCTTCGCGGTCGGCGTGTCATGCGCATGAGTTGCCCGGCCAGATCATGCACCATGAGCTCGAGTTTAGCGAAATTCTCATTGACAAGGTGTTGGCCATTGCCGATGGACTTCACACTCTCCTCCAAGGCTTCGATCCTCTCCTTATGTGTCATCATCTCGACTCTCTTTTTTTTTTATTTTGATACTCTCGAAAAAATTCGAAACAAAAAAAAGATAGAATGGGGAAGAAAAAGTTCAACCCAACACACGATCAATCACTCTCAATGAAAGCACCAATGATGAAGGATCGTGTGTTACGTCTAGCTCGACTTGCTCGAAACCCGCGCCGACGCCTTGGTCCCTTCGCAATGAGTTGCTAATACGCGAGCCGACGCCTTCGTACTTCGCGATAGGTGTGACGAAACTCGGATGTTGGTCCTATTTCTATCAATGTGAAGAAACTCGGATGTTGGTCCTATTCCATTCACGAACTCTATTTAACTCACAGGAGAATACACACGAGAACTTTGAACACAATGTTCGACTCTTTTGTATTCACTCATCCCTCTCCTCAAAATTATGAGAGTACATGGGTATTTATAGATCCCAAAATTATTCTAATCCTAGTCTAAATAGAACTCCTAATGCAAGTAAATAAATAAATCCTAAGGCAACTAAATATCTATGGAATATGGACTTACCAAACAATTAAAAGACTAATAGGAAACTAATAGGCACATGCCTTTTATTTGGATTCCTAACCAAACTAAGACTCCTAAATAAGCTATGAAAATCTCGTCCATATCCATTGCTTGTTCGGCAAGTCTTCGCGCGCCCAAACCCTAGCCGTGTCGCGCGCCGCCTTGCCATGCCTAATCCTCCTCGTGCGCGGTAACGCGCGCGCGCGCCTCCTACGCGTCTCCCTTGTCGCGCGCTGCGTGACCTTGCCCCTCACTCCGCGCGTACCGGTCCCTCGCGCGAGTGCCCCGTACTCCCGCTCGCACGGCCTCACTTCCTCGCTCGTCCATCGCGTTGGTCGCGTCCCAGCCACGTGCGCGTGTGTTGCGCACGACCACTTCATCGCCATCGTCGACCTCATCATCCCACTCGACCAACGCCTCGCGCGTGGCTTCCGTCCTCGTGCCCCACTCGCACCCGCCTATCGGGCCCATTGCCTCGACCCAATCCACTCGCGTGTCTGCCCCATCGCAGCCACGCCCCGTGCACGCTGACCACCCTACATCCACCACTCGTGCACCATTGGCCTTCGCTCGCATTCGCCGTGCGCGTCGCTCTCTTGCGCACGCCTTGCACCAATCACCCACCTTCCCGGGCACAATCTTCTCACTCTCGTCGTCGGCCCAGGCCTCGTGTTCACGCGCACTTCCCGTCGCGCACCTCATCTTCACCTGGCCTAAACTTGCACGCCTCGCGGCTCGGTTGCCGCGTCCCCTCGGTATACGCGCCTTAGTGAGTGCGCACACCCTCCTAGCCCGTACCCGAGCCCTTTCTCGCCTAACCTCTCGCCATCTCTCAAGGCCATTGTGGTTCTCGTCCTCGGGTTCGCCGGGGTCAATGACCACATCCGCATCAACGCGCGCGGGCGCAGGGCAGCAGCGCCAGCACGGGCGTTGGGCAGCACGCGTGCGCGGGCGCAGGCCTGCCAGGGTGATGAGGGATTGCGTGTTCTCGACTCGTGACCTTGCCTCGGACGTTGCGTGAACTCGGCCTTCGGCGAGGGTTGCGGACGACTCGGAGGTTAATCTCCTTATCTTCTCGCGATAGGTGAGACAGCTCGGATGTGAATCCTTGCCAAACTCGTCTTGCTCGAGCTATGTGGTGGAACGCCCTTCTCGTAACAAGGGTTTTGCACTAAATCTCAAAAGAAATCTAACACAAGAATTTGGTGACCAATGGTCGATTTTTCATTAATTCAAGACATGATATTTTGAATGACATTGGGCATATTTATAGATGCCAAACTAAGTCTAATCCTAGTCTAAGAAGAACTCCTAATGCATGGAAATAAATAAAGTCCTAAGGAAACTAGATATCTAATGAATATAGACTTACCAAACTACTTAGGCACATGCCTTTTATTCCAAATCCTAACCATACTATGATTCCTAATATGCTAGTGATAATCGGCTCTAGGCCTTCTAGAAGGATCTCGGCCCTTTGGTGTCGCGCGCCTCGCCCAAACCCTAGCCGTCACGGCTAGTCCTTGTCCTTCGAGGTCACGGCCTTTTCCCTCGTCCCTCGCGTCGCACGCGTTACCTGCCTTGCGCCCCAAGTCGCGTTGTTCATCCGTCCAGCTCGAGCCAGCGCCCGACCGCCCTGTTCAGCCGAGCCGGCGGTCCGGCCAGTCAGCGAACCAGCCGTTTCGACCAGCGGTTCGAGTCTGTTTTAATTTGTGACTTCCAGTCCGAGTCTTCTTTCGGAATTTTAGTATTTTTCTGAGCCGAGCTAGTCCAGTCTTAGCATATAATAATCCGAGTAAATTAGCATATAATAAATATTCCGAGCATGATACTTAGCATTATTTTGCTTAAATGTTTATGTAGCCTAAGGGAGTCGAGCCTCCGACCGCTATTCCAGTTTCAGCACTTGCATCAGTTCAGTTATCAGGTGGGGGTCATGTACTAGATTCCACATTATATATAATATCCGTACCATGGCAGAGGTATGTTCGAGACAGTTAGTTTTTCCAGGTGATTGGCCGACCTTAGGGCCTTTCGAGTTTTACCTGGTACCGGTGGAGGCCGAGGGCCTTAATATCCCATCGGGGTGTGCACACGAGCGGCCGAGGCCGAGGGTCTTTTGACCACAACAAAGAAAGAAAAGCAAAGCTTACAGTTTCAACTCTTATATATTTATGTTCATGAAACGTTTTTATACATGATGTCTTAATCAGTATTGGTCTTTTCGGAGCATAGTGGTTTGCTCACGCCCCCATTGTGTTTTTCAGGAGATGGAGTCGAGCGTGCCGGGTGAGCTATGCGTGGTGAAGCGTGGTCATGACAGCGAGGACATTTTATGCACATTTTATGTCCTTATTTCTGTATTTCGGGTGCTTCCGCTAGCAGACTCCAGACTGTGCGAGACAGTTCAGACATGGCATGTATGATTCCATATCCGTAGCGGATAGTTTGGTTGCATGTTTTATTATGTCTGTGAGCTAGTTAAGTAAGTTTTTATCAGTGTCATCTTGCAATAAGTTAGTGTTTTCGAAAACCAAGCTCGCACCACCGTTCGAAAACAAAAACGAAAATTTTACTCTGATTTGTTTTTCAAAGCTAGCAAGGTGGGGTGCCACACTTAGCTCGACCCCTCACCTGGGAGAACTAACTGTCTCGAACATACCTCTGTCATGGTACAGATATTATAGATGATGTGGAACCCAGTACTTGACCCCCACATCCTCGTAAGACCAGTACTGGATAAGACAGCATCAATAATACACAAGATCATGACTTCAATATATAAGAGTTGAACTGAAATCTATGGTCAGAAGGCCCTCGACCACTCATGTGCACACCCGGTGGGATATTAAGGCCCTTGGCCTCCACCGGTACCAAGTGAAAATTATGGCCCTCGACCCGCTCACCGTAGGCCTATCACCTGGGAGTACTAACTGGAGCACAAACGGGATAATTCAACTGTTTGGGTAAACATCTTACTCACGTACCTTATACAGGATAACTGAAATACGCAATGTAACGCCCTGTAAAGGCTCCCACCGGATAACTGAAATCTAACGCAAGTGCTTGAAACTGGAGTAGCGATAGGAGGCTCGACTCTCCTTAGGCTACATAAACATTTACACAAAATAATGCTAAGTATCATGCTCAGAATATTTAATTATATGCTAAGATGCTCGGATTTATCTAATCGTTAAGACTGGACTAGCCTGGCTCGAAAAAAAACTAAAATTCCAGAAGGAGACTCGAACCGAAAGTCACGAATCAAAACGGACTCGAACCGCCAGTCAAACCGGCCAGTTCGCAGACTGGCCGGACCGCTGGCTCGGTAGAACCAGGCGGTCGGGTGCTGGCTTGGGCTGATCGGGCTCGGCCCCACGCTGGGCCTGCTGGTGCCCGGGCGTGGCGCTGGGCACGGCTGGTGCGGCCGAGCTCGGTCAAGGTGCTACAGGGCACGGTTGGGCATGGCCAGGCGCTACTGGCACGGCTGATGCCCCTCGGGTGCAAGCTGGGCACGACTGAGGCTCGACTGAGGCCCTGTCTTGTGGCTGGGCACGGACAGATGCGGGTGGACGCGGTGATGAAGATGTGATCATCGACCATGGCGAGCCCGAGGATGATACCCGTGATGGCCTTGAGAGATGGCGAGAGGTTAGGCAAGAAAGGGCTCGAGGACGTGCTAAAAGGGTGTGCGCACGCACTAAGGCGCGTGTACAGACGGGACGCGGGAACCGAGCCGCAAGACGTGTGAGTCTAGGCCAAGTGAAGCAGAGGTGCACGATGAGAAGTGCGCATGAACATGAAGCTTGGGCCAACGACCAGAGTGAGAAGGTAGTGCCCGGGAAGTTGGGCGAATGGTGCAAGGCGTACGCGAGAGATAGTTGTGCGCGGCATATGCGGGCTAAGGCAGAAGGTGCACGAGGGGAGGATGTTGGGTGGACAGCGTGCACTTGGGGTGGCTGCGATGGGGCGGACGCGCGAGTGAAATGGAACGGTGCGATGGGCCCGACGAGTGGGTACGAGCGGGGCGCGATGATGGGAGTCACGCGCGAGGCGTCGGTCGAGTGGGACGACGAGGGAGATGAAGTGGTCGTGTGCGACACACGCGCACGTGGCTGGGACGCGTCCAATGCGATAAGCGAGCGAGAGAGTGAGGCCGAACGAACGGACGTGCGAGGCACTCGCGCGAGGGGCGAGCACGCGCGGGCTGAAGGGCGAGGGCGCGCAGCGTGCGATGAAGGCAATGCGTGGAAGACGCACGCGCGCATTACCGCGCGCAAGGAGGACTAGGGTTAGCGAGGCGGCGCGCGACATGGACAGCTAAGGTTTGGGGCGCGCGACGACTTGGCGGGCAAGCAAAGGGATTTGGGACGTGATTCACTTAGCATAATTAGGAATCTTAGTTTGGCTAGGAGTCCAAATAAAAGGCATGGCCTATTAGTCTTTTAATTGTTAGAAAAGTCTTTATTCCCAAGATGTTTAGTTGCATTAGGATTTATTTACTTGCATGATTTAGGAGTTCTGTTTAGACTAGTGTCAATATCCGAGTCCGGCTCTTATGGAGATCCCGGTCTAAGAGATCGGGAGTCGGGTGGGGTCCGGCCGACTAGGTGAAGCCGGTCACCCAAAATTGTTTGTAAGTGCCGAGCCGAGCAGAAGTCAAAGTCATAAGAAATGACGGTCAGAGTCGGTCTCGGGATCGGCACCTCGTTTCCCCATCCGCGAGGTCGGTACAGTGACTTCCCAGCCGAGATGCCGACCTGACTCAGTGCCGAGATCGATAAAGGACCCCGGTCACCGGAGGACGACCAGGAACTGACATAGCCCAGCTCGGTACTCTACCAGTCTGGCCGTCGTAGATGTTAAGGACCTAGAAAATAATTAAATAAGGCCACATGTCAATCAATTATTGCCGATGGGACGCCCCAGATTAGCCTGCAGGTCTAGGACATCTAGCTTGGCCAGGTAGCATGTCCGCATTAAATGCAGCTCATATCAGCATTAAATGCGCTGCAGGTAATGATTGGAAGATCCCGAAATCACTCTTAATCAGTCAGAGAAACGCCGGCCCGTCTTGCCGAGTTACTGTACGACAAGACCCGTGAACAGTATCACATTTAAGGACCCTATAAATGGAAACCTCGAGCATTTGTTTTGGGTTGTTGAATCCCAACTGTCTGAACTCTCTCTACACTTTCTCTCTCTAGACTTGTAAGGAATTCGTGTAAAAATCTGTAAGTATATCGCAAGTGCCGACCTCGTGATCCTTTAATAAAATCACAATTAAACCGCATCTTCTTGTATTTTCCTCGTCATCTTCTCATTATTTAATTTTTCAACCGTTGACCGGAAACGTCTGTCAACAGTTTGGCGCTAGAGGAAGGGCACCATAAGTTACTTTGTGTCAATTTTTCGATCTTGTGAAGCTCCACATCGAACTCATCTTTTCCCACTTCTTTACTCCCAAAAACTACTCAAAATGCATTCATCCGGCCATGATGACTCCACCCAGCAGTCCGGCTCCCAGCCGCAGACGCAACGGCGGGGAGACCTCCTGTCGCACTCAGCAGGGACCCATAGTCCCTGTCCCGCCGGTGCCTACCTTTGCTGCGGCCTTGCAGCACCCCGATGTCCTCAAAGCCCTCGAGGGGGTTTTCGCAAAGGCCCTCCCCAGCCAGGCGGCCGGGGCGAACACCGTGGTGCCCACTGAAAACCCCGGTAATACCTTGCTCCATACCCCCGAAAAGGGGGCCAGGGGCAGAAGAACCCGACAAAATCTAAGTCCACGGCTCAGTCACCGAACCGTGAGGCACAGAACCGCCGCGACAAGAGCATCAGGCCGGCTCCCACCGAGCAGACCGGGGAGAGCCGTCCGGAACAGAGCCTCCAAATCGCCCGTCGTTCCGTTCACCAGCGCTTGGATGACAAAAGCCAAGCCAACCGCGACCTCTGGGAAGTCATCAGGCGAGGCAAAGCTATAGGGCACGACACTGATGAAGTCGCGGCCTTGAAACGTAGAATCGCCGAGTTGGAAGGCCGGCACCCTACCGGGAGTGAGCTGTCACTCCCTGCTTATCCGCAATCTCGCGCAAGGCCGACCCCCCGAGTTGTGGACAATGCTTCGCCTCTTTCCCCCGACATCCTGCAGGAGGTCGTCCCAAAGAAAATACAAGTACCCCAGCTCGGCCTCTACGATGGGAGCTCGGACCCGGACTCCCATATTGGCCTTTACACTTCGTGGATGGACCTGCATGGTGCCTCTAACGCCCTACGCTGTCGCATGTTCTCCTTGACGCTGGGGCCAAAGGCGCAAAGGTGGTATCACTCCCTTTATCTGTAACGCCCCAAATCAGTAATAATATTAAGAACGGTTTCACTACTCGACTATAAGTGAAATCCGTAATTTTCAGAAATTCCCGAGTTATATTTATTGTGCTAAATTCTCAATTATGATAAATTATTCTTGGAATAATTCTATATCAAGTTTAAGTTAAGATTAATCCATTAAATTGGGTTGTTAAATAATAGCTAGTCGATTGGAGTAACTATCGACTCCGAACCCTAGTTGGGTTCCGAGTTAATTTTCGAGTTAAATCCCGAGCATAGCCAAGTATTGGTATTTTTATCTTAGAATATTTTTCTAAGTGTATAAAAATATCAAAGTATAAGTATTGATAATTTTAAATCGAGCCCTAATGCCTAACCGAGTTGCTGCGCCCGAGCCCTCACACCCACGCCCATCTCGTGTCGAGGCCACCCGAGCCATGTCCAACGCTATGCCTTATATGTGGTATAAGTCTTGGAAAATATTTCTAAGTGTTGGGATACCAAGAGAAGCCCTTAGGCTCAGCCCAAAGTCACTTCCTGCGCGCAGCCCATCTTCCCGCGCCAGCCCAGCACGCCCTCGCGCCCAGCCCACGTCCCCGCGCCCAGGGCCCAGCGCCCAGCCTAGCGGGCAGCCTGCCAGCCCACTTTCTTGAGCCCAAATGCATTAATTCCGGCCCACTTTCCTCATGACCCAAGAGCTGCGTTTAATTAGGACTTAATAAGGATTTGTTTGAGCTAATATAGCCCTAAGCAAGGTTAAGGAAAAGTCAACCATCATTAGCCTTAGTGGAGAGCATGGGCATGAATTGTTTATTCAAGAATTTTGTCCTTGTTCCCTAGTCCTGGACAGGACTGACCAGATCCTTGTGACCTAATAAAATACTCTGAAAACCACCCATAATGCCCACTAAACCGAGCATAATCAGGTCAAAGCTTGTCCAAGGTTTTGGACCAAAATTCCATGCGCATGTGATGCCATTTCCCACATGTTTGGTCTCCCCCCAGCCCACCTAGTAAGCTCCGCCCCTCCCATCTATTTGAGACCCATTTTCCAGTCATTAGAAGGCCTTTGGTCATTAGTTGCTCGAGCAAATATTGAGGGAAGTGTTAGAAAAATCGAAACTAAGGCAACCAGCCCTTGCTCGCGCCCAACACCCCGAGGAAGAGGAGCAGCGAGGTCCAGCCCTAACATCCTTTTAAGCCCTAGTTTCGATTCTCAGCCCAACAACCTAAGTCCAAGCCAACCCCTAAGGCCGTGACCAACACCCTTTTAAGCCCTAACATCCGTTTTCCATTCTCAGCCAAGGTTAGCTCATGACTTATGAGTTCCTCAATTATTTTATGATATTTTAAGATTTTTCATGAGTTAAAACCGAGCCATGCATGCATAATTATGTGATTTTCGAATTTAATGAAATTAATGCCTTAAAAATAAAATTAGAGTAGGAAGCATGCCTAAGTCGAAAATGTGGGTTAAATCACCCTTAAATATTGTACCATTGATGCTGTAAAAATTTGAGAATTAAATGAGTTCATTCCTTTAGTCAAATCATGCTTAAATTTATGTTAAAATGAGCCACCGAGGTCAATCATCATTCATGCAAGATATGATATGAGTTCTAGCCCCTATAGCAATGATTTAACATGTTAAACATTCGGCCCTGAGTAGTTTTGCAATTATAAATGTTGGTTCGGGAGTTAACCTGCTCGGTCATGCCATTTAAGCCTTACCGGGTAGCATGCATGTGGACCCGGGGTCCACTAGTGATTTATGTGTTAATTGTACTTATTTTATCATATTATGATGTATGGTCATGCATGTTGCTGGAATTAGTCGCCGGAGGTCCGGCAAGGGCCGACCTTGGTCACTATCCGCGCAAATAGCGCGGCAGTGCCCGGCCAGGGCCAGTGCGTACCCGCGCCAGCGTGCGCGTGGTACCCGAGTCCGCGACAGCGTGCCAACAGCGCCTGTCCGTGTCGCACCCGGGGTCACGGCGCCCGTCGCGCCCAGCACCTCGACAGCGCCCGGCCGCGCTGATGAGGAATCGCGTGTTCCCGACTCGTGACCTAGCCTCGGACGTTGCGTGAACTCGGCCTTCGGCGAGGGTGTGGACGACTCGGAGGTTAATCTCCTTATCTTCTCGCGATAGGTGAGACAGCTCGAACGGATGTCCTTGCCACACTCGTCTTGCTCGAGCTATGCGGTGGAACGCCCTTCTCGTGACAAGGGTTTTGCACTAAATCTCAAAAGAAATCTAACACAAGAATTTGAACACAAGGTTCGACTTTTTCATTATTTTCTGCATGCTAATTTTGAATGACAATGGGCATATTTATAGATGCCAAACTAAGTCTAATCCTAGTCTAAGAAGATTCCTAATGCATGGAAATAAATAAAGTCCTAAGGAAACTAGATATCTAATGAATAAAGACTTACCATACTACTAAGATACTATTAGGCACATGCCTTTTATTCCAAATCCTAACCAAACTATTATTCCTAATTATGCTAAGTAAATCATGTGCCAATCCCCTTTGCTTGATCGGCAAGACAATCGCGCGCCCAAACCCTAGCTATCCGAGTCGCGCCGCCTCGCCATGCCTATTCCTTCTCGCGCGCGGTAACGCGCGCTTGCGCTTCCCACGCGTTGCCCTTATCGCGCGCCTTGCACCCTCGCCCTTCGGCCTGCGCGTGCTCGTCCCTCGCGAGAGTGCCCCGCACGTCCACTCGCTTGGTTCCACTTCCTCGATCGCTCATTGCACTGATCGCATCCCAGTCACGTGCGCGTGCGTCGCGCACAACTACTTCGTCGCGCCACTCGACCAGCGTCTCACGCGTGTCTTTGGTCGTCTCATGCGTAGATCGCGCGTTGGTTCCCACCGCTCGTTCGTAGCCGGTCGCGGCGTGCGCTAGCCACCCAACATCCTCCCCTCGCACACCACCTGTTTTCCTCATCTGCCCGCGGTTGATTCTCACACCGACCCCGTCTCGCTCACGGCTCCGCTGATCGGATTCTTCGCGCCATCCTCCATTCTCGCGCTTGTGCCGCTTGTGAGCCTCCCACCGCGAACCTCTCGTCGCGTCATTGTCGCGACCTTGTCTCGCGCTTCCAGTTCCCGCGCACGTGGTCACGCGCCTCCCGCGTACCGTGTGCCTACGCCTCGCGTGTTGCTCCCTCGCGCAGCCTTCGCGAGCCCTCTTAACACGGTCCCGGGGGTCGTTCTGTCCCTTATCGCGCCACTTTTCATAGCTCGAGTGCGGCTCTTCCTCGGGCTCGGATGGGTCGATGACCACATCCGCATCATTCCTCCTCCCTTCGAGTTTATCCTTGTCCTCAAGGATAATGAATTGAAGACTCTTTAACTTGACCGGCTCGGATCCCTCGTCAATTGTGCACAACTTGATTCGCTTCTTGTCTCGTTCAAACTCCATCGTGCCCTTCTTGAAATGTGCGGTTATGGGCCCTAGCGTCTCCAACCATTGGGCCCCAAGCACCACCTCCGGTCCTTCTAGCTCTAGCGCATACAAGTCCACTCTTAGCTCTTCACCTTGTACACGTATCGACACCTTTTGGTACAATTCCGAACTCCAAAGTTCCTCGCCATTTGCAACCTTAACCCCAAACGGTACAATTCCCGTCATGGGCACCTCAAGCTTTGCGGTGAAGTCTAGGTTGATGAAGTTGAGTGTTGACCCACTATCGACCATCACGTTGGCCCTCCGTCCCAAAATCTCGGCCTCAAACCTTAGCATCTTAGGCCCCTTTTTCTCCTTGACCATATGCATCAGTCGAGGGTTCAAATATAAGTTCCTCCCTTCATCGTGCTTCTCTTCGGTTTCGGGCTCATTCGTCGTGGTCTCGTCATCCTCGGAATCGATCACTTGGATTAAGTAGACTTGATTGCAACGATGGCCCGGAGTAAACCTCTCCTCGCACTTGAAGCAGAGACCTTTCTCTCGCCTTCTTTGTATCTCCGCATAGGTTAAATTCTTCACCTCGGTTGGTCGCGCCTTGAAATTGCTAGGCGCTCCGCGACTCGCGTCTCGGTTGAAGTTGGTCTCGCTATGCGTTGCCCGCTGTGGCTCGGTGGGGCGGTTGTCATTGCGTCCGACCCTTCTCATCGCGACCAAGTGATCGTCGCGTCTACGCGCGACCTCCATGGCTTCGCGCATCGTCGCGGGCCTTACTAACCAAACCTCCGCGGCCAACTCGAACTTTAGTCCCCCTACGAATGCCCCGACAAGTGCTCCCTCGGGCCATCCGCGTACGCGACAAGCTATACGCTCAAACTCCCGTTGGTACTCGCGCAAGCTCCCCGTCTGCTTGATATGCGCGAGCGCCTCATCGTAGTTGTGGTAGTCCGACGCACCAAACCTTGTGATGAGCTCTTTCTCAAAATTTTCCCACCGGATTTGCTCATTGCGGTTGTGGTAGATACTCGAGAGCCACTGCCACCAAACATTAGCCTCGCCGTCCAGGTAGTATGCTGCATACCTTACCCACTCGGCTCGGGCAATCTCATTGTGATGGAAATATTGCACGGCTCGGTTCAGCCATGCGTCCGGGTCAGATCCACTGAAGATTGACAGTATGATCTTCGGCTTCTCGACTCTAGGTCGCCCTGCATTGGTCGAGGCATGAGATCGACGATCGAAGTCGTCCTCTTTCTCCTAGTACTCCGGTCGCTCGTGTTCGTACTCCCGTGATCGCGCCCTTGGTCGACCCCGTGGCGGCGGTTGCCGCACGAAGCGCAGCACCTCATCGATCCTTTGGTTCATGGCGTCCATCATGGCTTGTTGTGAATTATGGATCGATCTTTCTAGGTGCGTGAGATTGTCGGCCATGGATGTGTTGGTGGCCTCCAACCCTTCGCCTAGGCTCGTCATCTTTGCCTCCAAATCCACGAGCTTCTCTTTTGTTTCCTTGGCCATTTTTTTTTTTCTTCTCTTTTGTTTCCTTGGCCATTTTTTTTTTAATTATTTTTTTTTAAAACACGAAAATTAAAGAAAGGGATGGGATAAAGAACACGCGATTGGTTCTCTCAATGAAAGCACCAATGATGAGGAATCGCGTGTTCCCGACTCGTGACCTAGCCTCGGACGTTGCGTGAACTCGGCCTTCGGCGAGGGTGCGGACGACTCGGAGGTTAATCTCCTTATCTTCTCGCGATAGGTGAGACAGCTCGGACGGATGTCCTTGCCAAACTCGTCTTGCTCGAGCTATGCGGTGGAACGCCCTTCTCGTGACAAGGGTTTTGCACTAAATCTCAAAAGAAATCTAACACAAGAATTTGAACACAAGGTTCGAC
>BKCP01005073.1:494753-529253 GCA_008636005.1 Striga asiatica
CGAGCCCGGTCGCACCAGCCGTGCCCAGCGCCGTGCCCGGGCACCAGCTGGCCCGGCACGGGACCGAGCCCGGTCTAGCCAAACCCAGCCCGACCGCCCGGCCCAGTCGAGCCGGCGGTCCGGCCAGCCAGCGAACCGGCCGATTCGACCGGCGGTTCGAGTCAATTTTGATTCGTGATTTCTGATCCGAGTCCAGTTCCGGAAATTTCAGTATTTTTCCGAGCCAGTCCAGTCCAGTTTAATCGCGTAGATAAGTCCGAGCATTTTAGCATATAATTAAATATTCTGAGCATTATACTTAGCATTATTTTGCTTAAATATTTATGTAGCCTAAGGAGAGTCGAGCCTCCGACTGCTACTCCAGCATCCGCACTTGTGTTCAGATTTTCAAGTATTCAGGTGGGGGTCACGTACTGGATGTCACATCATAGATAATATCTGTACCATGACAGAGGTATGTTTGAGACAGTTTTGTTCCGGGTTGGGTGGCCAAGGCCTTTATACCCACCTGATGACCGTTTGGGGGTCAAGGCCTTTATACCCCATCGGAGTGTGCACACGAGCGGCCAAGGCCGAGGGTCTTTTGACCACATATCAGAACAGAAATCAGAGAACAGTTTACAGTTTCAGCTCTTATATATTTATGTTTCATGATACGTTATTATAGATGATGTTTTGTTCAGTACTGGTCTTTGCGGAGCATAGTGGTTTGCTCACGCCCCTATTGTGTTTTTCAGGAGACGGAGTCGAGCGTGTCGGATGAGCACAAATGTGGCGCAGCGTGGTCATAAGAGTCGGACATATTTTACCAGCATTTTTATGTCCTAGATTTATGATCATGTGTATTTTATTCAGTTTATGTACGCATGATATGTATTCATATTTCGGATGCTTCCGCCAGCGAGTTTTCTAGACAGTGCGAGACAGTACAGACTACGCATGTATAATTCCATAATCCGCGAGCGGACAGTTTGGTTGCATGTTTTTATTATGACTGTGGGCAAGCCCAAGTTCAGTTTAAGTTTTTATCTGCCACATCCCGCAATAAGTCAGTATTTTCGAAAACCCAGCTCGCACGTTCTTTCGAAAATAAAAACAAAATTTTTACTCTGATTTTTCAAAGCTAGTAGGAAGGCGGGGTGTGACAGAAGGTGGTATCAGAGCGCAGATTTGCGTTTCTGTATACTTTCAAAGTTTAGAAAAGCATGACCACGCCACGCTCATCCGCGCTGACTCCGAGGTAAGTCACCTGACTCAGTTTAAGTTTTGCAAGTGCTAATTTCAGTTCAAGTATGGGGCATAGATGACTATCCTCCTATAAGAAAAGAAAGAACTCTAGATGGAGAACTCTAGAAAGATAAGTTAAGACAGAACTCTAGAACAGCTATGTCCAAGGACTCTAGACTAAGTCAGAACTCTAGTATGAGCCAGAACATAGCAGTTTAAGTATACCGGAACTCTAGCCAAGCTAGGTGTTTTCGGATATTATTTCTTTATTATTTCAAGAGTAGTATGGCTATTTCTTAATCGGCTATACTAATCAATTCAAGCGTTTCCAGAATTTCAGAATGGCACCGCGTAGAGATCCCCAGGCACCAGTTGAGCAGGACCAGGCTGTTGTGGTCAGCCGATTCCGTACCTATGATCCGCCCCGTTTCACTGGGGAGAGTGGCCCGTTAGTCGTGGCCGAGTGGATCCGGAAGATGGAGAGGATCTTCCATATTATGGGGATTTCTGAGGCACACAAGATGGCGTGCACCGAACTGCAGATAGAGGGAGCCGCCGGAGACTGGTGGGAGGATTACTGGCGTCTACGGACGGAGGATGAGCATGACGCTATGAGATGGGCTCAGTTTAAGACGATATTGGAGGACAAGTTCTATCCTCGCCATTTCAAGCAGAGGATGGCACGGGAGTTTGTCGCTCTCCAGCAGGGTGAGCGTTCAGTGGACGAGTACGAGCGCGAGTTCGCTCGTAAGAGTGCCTTTGCTTCGCATCTTGTTGATACGGAGGAGAAGAAGGCAGCACAGTTCCTCGATGGCTTGAGGAGCAACATCAGACTCTTGATCACCAGCAATGGCTTCCTTGACTACGCCGAGACTGTTGAGCGTGCTCAGCAGATCGAGGCGTGCATTCTGAGAGACACCCGTGCCCAGCCACCAGCCAGACAACCAGCCGCTACTCCGCCACCCCAGCCAGCTTAGCAGACGAACAAGAGAAAGTGGGACGGTCGCAAGGATAAGAGGAACCGCAGACAGAGAGGCCCAGCTCAGGGAGGCCAGCCAGCCCGACAGGACCTGCCGGCATGTGCTACCTGCGGACGTCCGCACCGTGGGGAGTGTCTTGCCGGGCAGGATATATGCTTCCATTGCCGCCACCCAGGCCACCGTATCAGAGATTGCCCAGACCGCCCTCAGCCACAGCAGGACCAGAGACCACCAGCCCCGAGACAGCCAGCTCACAGACAGCCAGCAACCAGACAGCCAGCCCAGAGACCCCCAGGACAGCAGCAGCAGCGTGGAGCACCCGCTCATATTTACGCACTTTACCAGGAGCAGGCCGCAGAGCAGCCAGGTACCATGTCTGGCATGTTGTCATTGTTCCATACTCCAATCTTCGCTTTATTCGATACCGGGGCGACACATTCGTTCGTCTCGACTAAGTGCTTATCTGCCTTAGGAGCCCAGGGAATGAGTACTGTCGACCCTCTCGACGTCAGTCTCGCATCGGGAAGGAAGATAGTTACGAGTTCCCTGGCCAAGAACCTTAGCATCGATATCGGAGGCTGAACTCTAGTTGTAGACGCGTTTGTGATCGATATGAATGACTTCGACCTGATTCTTGGCATGGATTGGTTAGCGAGGTACCGTGCTGACATCCGTTGTCGCGACCGGGAGGTGACGCTACACTTATCTGAGGGAGACCACATCACGTTTTTCGGGATGAAGTCTTGAACCTTGCCGCGCGTTATTTCCATGGCGAAAGCGACGAAGTACATGCAGCGAGAGGATTGTCAAGGATTCCTTGTCAATATTGTTGGGGAATCTCCGGAGAAGCTGTCTCCCGGAGATATACCCATTGTCCGAGAGTTCGTGGACGTTTTTCTCGATCAGCTCCCGGGAGGACCACCTAACCGCCAGGTGGAGTTCACCATCGACTTGGTCCGCGGAGCGGGACCAGTGTCGAAAGCGCCGTATCGCATGGCGCCGAAAGAGCTTCAGGAGTTGAAGGCTCAGATTCAGGAGCTTTTGAGTCTCGGTTTCATCCGACCGAGCATATCACCTTGGGGAGCCCCTGTCCTCTTTGTCAAGAAGAAGGATGGGTCTATGAGGATGTCCATCGACTACCGGGATTTGAACCGGTTGACGGTGAAGAACAAGTGTCCGCTTCCCAGAATTAAGGATTTATTCGATCAGCTGAGGGGAGGCAGCGTCTTTTCCAAGATAGATCTCCGCTCTGGTTACCATCAGCTGAAGATCAGAGAGGCCGATGTGGCCAAGACTGCTTTCAGAACCCGATATGGCCATTATGAGTTCGTTGTGATGCCGTTTGGCTTGAGCAATGCGCCAGCGGTATTCATGGATCTTGTTGTTGTCTGGAATTAACAACGAGGAAATTAACAGCAGAATGTGTTTGTACACAAAATCAAATATGTAAATTTAATTTATTGATAATATCACAATAGTACAGGAAGTCGGTTTTGTGGTTCTTAACCGAGATCATTTTAAGTCCTTGTACAATGTGTCAGGAAAAGATCCTCGTACTATCATAAATTCTGCTATTTATAGTTTGGTAGTTTTTGTCTTCTTGCTAAAGATGGATAAGAATGTATTTAATGTTCAGCAGCTTCAACAAAGTAATGTGTTTTGGAATTGGGGAACACCAATGATTGCTCTGTTATCTTGACGATCCAATCACATGTTTACAGCTCTGTCTTTTGCTTGGATATTCGAACTGTTAGACCGTCGGTTTAAACAGATAAGACTTGATTCAACTTATCATAATATTGTTGAAATGAAGTCGGCTCTCGGAAGTCGGTAATTATTTCAGAAAATTCCGACTTGGCTTAAGTTGTCCCTTTCTGGAGGTTTATTACTTTACCGAATCGATTAATCACCAACTTTTATTCTTCAAAACCAAGTCGGTTATCAACAGAGAGGCCCCCGACATTAGTAGGTATTTGAACTTTTGTTGTTTCAATGGCTGCTGATGTTGTTTTTGTCGTTATAATTCCAACTTGATTATTTTGCAACCGACATGGAAGCACTTGTATTTTTTAACTTCGTCTGCAATGGTTACATAACGTTTAGATTGACGTGGCAATTCCCAAAAGACGCGTCCGCATTTAATGGGTTCAACGGATAGAACTATTGAATGAGATGGCGTTTCAGGATTTGCCCACGTCTGCTAATCATTACTGTAACGTTGTACTGTTTAATGACACGCCCGCTACACGCGCCAATCTCTGGCTTTGCCAACGGTAATAAATCAAAACCTATAAATAGTTGTCGGTTTTGACTGCAAAGGGTTTCTTCACCTTTAATCTTTGAATCTTTGCTTTCATCTTTTCATTCATACTCCTTTGAATTGTTTTTCCTGTTTTCATTTTGTGCAGCTGCGTGATTTCTCCATTTCTTCTTCAATTTAGTGCGCTTAAATCTTCGGTAAGGCTTTGCCCTAATTTTCTTTTTCGCACTCAACCCGCTTCAAACTTGTTTTTATTTCCCATTAATTTTAGAAAAATGAATTCTTGTGTCGAAGATAGCAGTAGTCGTATAATTTCTGAGGCTAGGATTTTTACCGATGAGGATTTGGAATTGCCTCTCGAGTATTACCGGTGGGATGTCCTTCTGGTTAAGAGTTTGAATCTTAATAAGGATATTGTAGAGGAGGATAAATTAGTTGAAAGGAATGCTATGTCGCTTCCCGATTATTGGAGACGTCCCCCGCGCCGGTGGCCCGAACCGATTGATGAATATAGAGGCGAACCGAGTATCTTAACAGACGCAGATATCGTTAATCTCCGAGGAGAGCTTTACATTCCTTCTTCGGTAAAGCTATTCGCTCCTTATCCAGGGGAGAAATAACATGTCCCTCTCCTGGCTGTGTGGGTGTGTTTGCCGATTCGTTGAGGTCGGGATTAAGATTTCCACTTCCTGCTCTGATTACCGACTATTTAAGAGATTGGGGATTCAGCCTATGTCAGATAGCGCCGAATACTTGGAAAAGGATCATTAGCCTCATGGTGTTATTAAAGGAAAGAGGTTGGGAGATGCCAACGACGGAAGAAATAAGAAGCCTCTTTACATTTAGACGATGTGCTGACAGACACTTGGTCGATCCCTTAATCTGTTACGCTTGTGCAGGAAGGCCACAAAGTGGATTAAAAATCGGCGATTTAATCACCGAAGTCCCACACTCTCTTCATGGGTTTCAAGAGGAATGGCTTTGGGTCGGCGGGGATTGGCAAACTCCAAATTTTTCTAAACCCTTAATTGATGGGATGTCAATTCCCATCAACATTAATTCTGCATTTTGTAAGTTTTTTCTTCTCATTTTCATACCGAGTTGTCCTAACTTTCCTTATTTTTGTACTAACAGGTCAGCGATTTTACTGTTTGCAGCCAAAAGCAAAGGACTTAAACCCAGTGTGACCTTAAAAGAAAGAATTTCCGAGCTGTTCAAACTGAAGAAAGCACAGCGTAGCTTCAAATTGATTCTAAAGGATACAAGGTTGAAGGCTGCTTGCCTTTGTCCTGAAATTTCAGACGGTTCTTTCCAGCCAGGTAAGCTTAAATTAAATTTTTAATCTTGTGTGAAGTCGGTTGCTTTTGAAAATTATCGTAACTCGGTTCTCTGATTACAGTTTACTATCCACTTCTCGGAGTTCTAGGGTTCAAAACTATTCGTGACGCCCCAGACTTTCGCCAGAAGAGCCCGAACATAGATCTTCGAACTAAAGTTGGAAAGAGCAAAGAGCAACGTGTTGTTGTATGAAATTAACAACTTAAACTTACAAACAGCTGAGTGTATTTAAACAACGATTAAAAGGAAATTTGATTTTATTGATTTATTCACAAAAGTACAGGAGTCGGTTTTTCTATTCTTAACCGAGATCATCTCAAGCTCATGTACAATGTGTCCAAAAAGATCCTCGTACTATCATAAATTCTGCTATTTATAGTACGGTAGTTTTTGTCTTTTTTGTCTGAGGTGGATAAGATCGTATTTAATGTTGAGCAGCTTCACTTTAAGCGGTGGGAAACATCAATGATTGCTCTTTTGTTTTGTTGGTCCAAACAGGTGCTTTCAGCTTGTTTTATGTTTGGATATTTGTTCATGATAGTCGGTTTGAACAGAGAAGCTTTAATATGACTAACCATCCTGTTGGCAAAGTCGGTCATCAGTTCTTCCTCTTTTGGTCATCTCGGAAGTCGGTATACTTCAACAAATACCGACTTATCTTAAGATCTTTTTCTGACGGATTTACTCCAATGGTATAATTAATCACCAATTTTAACCGTATAATCAAGTCGGTTATCAACAGAGAGGCCCCCGACATTAGTAAGTATTTGAACTTTTTCAAATGGCTGCTGATGTCGTTTGTTGTTCCGTGTTATTCCGACTTGATTGTCACTGTCGACCGACATGAGAACACTTTGTTTTATTTATTATCACTTGTATAATACTTGGCCTGACGTGGCAGTTCTTAAAAGTCGCGTCCGCATTTAATGGGTCCAACGGATAGAATCTTTAACGACATGGCGTTTCTGGGCATGGCCACGTGTTGTAATGATTAGTGTAACGTTACACCATTTTGTGATACGTCTGTTTCACGCGCCGCTTCCAGATCTTACCAACGGTTATAAATCAAAACCTATAAATTGCAGTCGGTTTTGATATGTGAAAAGTTTCTTTACCTTGAGTCTTCATATCTTCTGCTTACTTCTGTGTTCCATCTTTTTTGACTTTTGCTTTCAGTCTCTTTCTTGTGTAATTTGTACATCTTGTCTGTGTTTTCTTCAATTCGGAGCTTTTGAGAATTTCGGTAAGAGTTTACCCTAATCCTTTACTTTGCTTTACTTATCAATTCCGAACTTGCTCGTTCTTTTATCGATTTCAAAAAAGATGTCTGCCCAAGCTGAAGATAGCAGTAGTCGTACAGTTTCTGAGATTACAATTTTCACCGACGAGGATTTGGAATTGCCTCTCGAGTTTTACCGGTGGGATCCTCTTCTAGTGAAGCGATTAAATCTCAATAGAGATATTGTTGAAGAGGATAAACGAGTTGAAAAAGGATGCTATGTCACTTCCTGACTATTAGAGACGCCCCGCACGTCGGTGGCCCGAACCAATTGATGAGTATAGAGGTGAACCGAGCATCTTGACTGACGCTGATATCGTCAATCTCCGAGGAGAAGTTTATATTCCCTCCTCGGTGAGGCTGTTTGCTCCTTATCCAGGGGAAAGGATCACTTGTCCCTCTCCGGGCTGTGTAGGTGTATTTGCGGATTCGTTAAGGTCTGGACTTCGGTTTCCACTCCCAGCGCTAATTACCGACTATTTGAGGGATTGGGGATTCGGTTTATGTCAGATAGCACCGAATACCTGGAAGAGGATCATTGGCCTCATAGTTCTTTTGAAGGAAAAGGGTTGGGATATGCCAACCGTTGAAGAGATAAGGAGTCTCTTCACATTTAGACGGTGCGCCGACAGACAGGTGGCTGATCCTTTGATTTGCTATGCTTGTGCGGGAAGGCCCCAAGGAGGATTAAAAATTGGTGAGCTGATTACTGAGATCCCTGAGTCTCTTCATGGATTTCAAGAGGAGTGGTTATGGGTTGGAGGAGACTGGCAAACCCCAAACTTTTCAAAACCTTTAATTGGTGGAATGACTATTCCCATCAATATTAATTCCGCATTTTGTAAGTTTTCCTTTTACTTCTTTTATCGAGTTATCCTGACCGCTTATTTTTGTACTAACAGGTCAGCGCTTTTACTATTTGCAGCCAAAAGCAAAGGATCGAAACTCAGTGTAACTTTGAAGGAGAGAATTACCGAGCTGTTCAAGTTGAAGAAAGCTCAACGTAGTTATAAGTTGCTCTTGAAAGATACCCGGTTGAAAGCGGCTGGTCTTTGTCCTGAGATTTCAGACGGTTCTTTCCAACTAGGTAAACTCGAATAAATTTTCGATTTTGTTCGAAGTCGGTTATTTTTAAAGTTGATCATAACTCGGTTCTCTACTTGCAGTTTATTATCCGCTTCTTGGTGTTCTCGGATTCAAGACTATTCGCGACGCCAAAGCTTTTCGTCAAAAGAGTCCAAACTTGGATCTTCGAACGAAAGTCGGTAAAAGTAAAGAACTACGCTTATCAGGAATGGGTCGCAAGAAATTAGTGAAGGCGTATTTGGATAATCCAATTATGAACCCTCCGAAGACCGATGTCGGTGATGGCGCCACGTCGGCAACTGCTGCTGAGATTTCGCAACCAGATCCATTGGCAATTGCAGCGCGGGTCCGATGGCTGCCATCGCTGCTGCTACTGCTGGTTCATCTAAAGTTGTACCAATTGTTGAGTCCGCTCCACCGGAAGCTCCGCCTGTTATTGAAGTTGCCTCCAATGAGCCTGAAGGTGATCGAGATATTGTCTCAGAACGTGAAGTTCCAACTACTCGGTCAAGAAAAAGGTGCGCAGAGAATGTTCCAGTTGCAGAGGAACGAACAAAAAAGGTGCACGACATCAGTGAGCGGGGAAAGAAGAAGAAAGAGCCTTTGATCGATCGATCTTTTCTGCCCATCGATGAAGAAAGAGCTCTTAATTTTCGGCAGCCTCGGGAATCAATTGAGGAATGGTTCTCGGCTTTTGAATCGGTTGAGATTCCCGAGATATCAAGCACAGTTGAATTGCCTGGTCATGTTGTTGATGCTGCTAGGGTCCCGATGATGGTGTGGGATCCGAGGTCTGAAATTGGGGTGTCTTCTCTCCCGAGTGCTTACAAATTTAAATATGGCAAGGCTTGTCTCGGTCGTGCTCTCATCAGCTTAATAATGGCCGAAGATGATTTCCGACTAAATGCAGCACAAGTGGACGAGAAAAAGCACACCTTGGAACTTAGAGATGGAGCTCTTGCATCTCTAAGAGAGGAAGCAGCGGCGAAGGAGAAAGAGTTGCAGATCAAAATTACTGAACAAACCGAGCAACTTACAATTGCTCAGGGTGAAATTGAGACCCTGAAAGGTGAGAAGGCCGGTCTCGATGCTGATGTGTTAAAACTGACAAGTCAGGTGATCACCTCCGAGCAACGTGTTAAATGTTGAAAGAACAACTTAGTCGGTGCGAAGCTCTCCTTTACAAGGAACAGGAGACTCATGAGCTTACTCGGAAAAGTCGGTCCGAAGTGGAAGAGCTCTTACTGAAGAGCAGAGATGCTCATCGCACCGACCTCAGCAGACTTCAAGAAGAAAAGATTAAGTTTGTCGAGGAAAAGTATAATGATGGCCTTCGGGCTGGGAGAATCCTTGAAGCCGAGGCTAACAGGCTTAAGACCAAGACCGATTCTGATTCTGAAGACGAAGACCGAGAATTTGAGATGAATACATGTCTTAATCTGCGTTGGGTTATTGAACGATTCGATGGAGGATTGTACGACATCGAGGAAGTCCGTCAATGTCTCCTTCACAAAATCAAAAGTCACAATTTTAACCCTTCAATCGCGACTGCTCACATTGAAGCCGATGAAGACGAGAAAAACTTTTGTGAGGGTCTCCTTGCATCTATTGGAGCTGAAGCAAGGAGTTCCGAGGCCTCTGTGTTAAACCGAGAAAGAGAGGCTCGCCTTCGCCGATCTTTTGTCAACATGGTGCTGGAAGGTGAAAAGGAGAAGAAGATAGAGCTCGCCAACATATATGTTAAGACCCTGGCCGAGGTGAGTTTGGAGGAAGAGCACGAGAGGATGACTCCTGAGCAACTTCGAAAGGCAGTGTTGGCTTTTCTGGAAAGGAAGGTCGCCGAATTATCTCAGAAAGGTAACCAGCCAGCTACTACCGAGTTGCCTGAGGGAGAAAAGGATCAAATTTTGAATGAGCACATTCCGGTGACCCTTACCGAAGTGGAGAACGCGGCAAAGATTGAAGAAGACTGAGTCTTTGATATCATCAGCCGGGTCATGTACGAGCAGATTTTAAAAGAGGATGCTAAGAAAGATTCTGGGTCTTCGAAAAAAGATAATGTGGATCTCACCGAGGAGACAGGCAAACCCGAGAAATCGACTTAGTCTTTTTATTTCTCTTTTTTCTTTTTTCTTTCGTTGGCGATGTGTTCTTGGTATGTCGGAACACATAATTTATTGTAATGGTTTGCTTAATATGAATGAAAATTTCTTATATTATAATCTCCATTCATAATTTATTTTCAGCATGTCATTTTATTTTTGCTGAAAGTTTTCAAGTGTTATGAAGTCGGTCAAGCACTAATTTTTATACACGAACTCCATCAATTTTGATGGAAAATTGGATTTTATCTTAATTTCAAACCAATCTTCAGGATTTGAATTTAAAGATAGCTAATCCAGCTTTTATAAATGTCCTTAGCCTTCCTAAGTTTTTTGGGCTTAGTTATATGAAGGCTAATAACTTGACCGAGAAAGGTATTTCTTGCCGAGTAATTTAGCTCGGTTTAAGTCAAGAATATCCTTTAAAATTTTAAGGTAATAGTCTTGTCCAAGTTTGAAGGCTTGGCTACATAAAGACCAATATAATACCGAGTTAAAATACTTTGTTCTTTTCAAGAGACTCTTTAGCACACAATTTTCTTATATTCATCAAAAAAGTGTATAGAGTCTTATATACATAATAAACAGTCACTGGAAATATTTCTTTAGATAAACAGCATTCCAGGGATATGGAAGAGCAAGTCCGTCTGGCCTCTCAAGTCGGTAGGTACCTTTTGGAAGTACTTGACTGATTTTGAATGGTCCTTCCCATTTCGGTTAAAAATGCCCACCAAACCAAAGGCACCCTTTGGTTTGGTGGGCATTTTTTAGATCCCGGGTCTGGTCCAGTGACCCTTTTGAGTACTAAGTCTCCAACTCGAAATGACCGAGGCTTCATTTTTGAATTGACATACCTTTCACTTCTTTGTTTGTATGCCGCATTTTTAAGTTCTGCCATGAGACGAGTTTCATCCAAAAGATCCAAGTTGGCCTTTAAGTTTTCTGAGTTGGTTTCATCTTGAAAATTCATTACTCGGTAAGTAGGGGATCCGAGTTCAACAGGGATAATTGCTTCTGATCCATAAGTTAGGGAAAATGGTGTTTCTCTTGTTGCCTGATTGACTGTTGTTCTGTATGCCCATAATACATTTGGTAATTCTTCGGGCCAAGTCCCTTTTGCTGCGTTAAGTTGGACTTTCAAACCATTTTTAATCATCTTATTTATTGCTTCGACTTGTCCATTAGATTGAGGATGATATGGCGAAGAAAAGAAGTGCTTTATTTGATACTCTTCACAGAAAGCCTCAAGTCATTTTCCTTCAAACTGTCGACCATTGTCGGTTATAATTGAACTCGGTACACCAAACCGACATATGATCGATTTCCAAATGAAATCAACAACTTTCTGTTCGGTAATCGCAGCCAATGGTTCAGCTTCAGCCCACTTGGTAAAATAATCAACTGCTACGATAGCAAATCTTACGCTTCCTTTTCCAATCGGGAGCGGACCAATTAAGTCGAGTCCCCATTTTGCGAATGGCCAAGGACTGTATATCGACTTGATAGATTCTGGAAATTGATTAACGTTTGGAGAAAATATCTGGCATTTCGTACATTTGCGGACCCAATTCGTCGCATCTATCTTCAAGGTTGGCCAATAATATCCTTGTCGAAATATTTTGTACGCCAATGCTCGTGCACCATTATGATTTCCGCAAATTCCTTCATGAACCTCTTCAAGGACATATTTCGACTCTTGCTCGGTTAAACACTTCAACAAGGGAACAGAGTATCCCCTTTTATAAAGGATCCCATTATCCAGCGTAAACCGAGCTGCTCGAATTCGAAGAGCTCGAGCTTCTTTTGGATTTTGAGGTAAGGCTCCTGTTTCCAAGTATGTTATAATTGGTGTCATCCAAGTCGGTGATTCTTGTAACTCGGCATTCATAACTTCAGCAAGAGAAACAGAAGGCATTTCTTGGTGACCGACTTGGACATACTCGACATCCTCCATTCCAGTACTTGATGCAAGTTTAGAGAGAGCGTCAGCTGGAATATTTTGCGAACGAAGAATGTGTTCCAACTGAACATCAAGTCGGGACATCTTCTGTTTTACAAGCGTTAAATATGGTACCAATCGTGGTTCTTTAACTTCGAAATCTCCATGGACATGGTTCACCAGCAATTGTGAATCAGAGAACACCTTTAGCATATTTACATTCATGGATTCTGCAAGGCTTAACCCAGACAGTAAAGCCTCGTATTCAGCCTCGTTGTTTGTCGTCGGAAAAAGAAATTTAACAGAATGACAGAACATCTTGTTCTGAGGATCTATTAGAATGATTCCTCCGCCAGCTCGATGTTGAGTTAATGAGCCATCAACATACAAAGTCCATGGTTGATTTTCATTAATTGTCTCGATTGCAGGAGTGAACTCAGTAATAAAGTCGGACAAAGCCTGGGCTTTGATTGCAGTTCTCGGTTTATAATGAATATCATACTGACCGAGTTCAATGGCCCATTTGATCAGTCTTCCTGACATGTCAGGTCGGTGTAAGATTGACTTTAAAGGGTATGAAGTAAGTACCGTTATTGAATGTTCTTGGAAGTAAGGACGTAATTTCCGAGCTGCGATAACAAGAGCATACGCTAATTTCTCTATCGGCGGATATCGCAATTCAGCTTCGTGTAAAGCCTTACTGATGTAGTAAATCGGATATTGTTGATGTCCTTCTTCCCGGATAAGAACAGCACTGATAGCAGAATCACTTACTCCCAAGTATAAGAATAGCATTTCTTCAGGTACCGGTTTTTGTAAAGTCGGTGTTTGGAGAAGCGTTTCTATTATCCTTTCCAGAGCTTGTTGACACTCTTTGGTCTACATCGGTCCGTCGATTTCGATATAAACCGATTTAGAGCAGCAAGTCGACCGGTAAGAGCTTGAACACCTTTGACCGATGTGGGAGGTGTTAAATCCATAATGGCCTTAATTTTCAAGGGATTTGCTTCAATTCCTCGCTGAGTTACAATATACCCCAGGAATTTACCAGAACCGACTCCAAAAGTGCATTTCTTTGGATTCAGCACCATAGAATACTCCCTGAGGATGTTGAACATTTCTCGCAAATGATTAATATGATCAGCACCATATACCGACTTGACTTGCATGTCGTCGACGTAAACTTCCATCGTATGTCCAATGAGCTTGGCAAACATTTTGTTAACCAACCTCTGATATGTGGCCCCGACATTTTTAAGACCAAACGGCATCATAGTATAACAATATAGACCCCGAGCAGAATAAAAAGATGTGTGTTCCGCTTCCTTGGGATCCATGGGAATTTGATTATAACCCGAGTAGGCATCCATGAAACTCATCAACTCATGTCCAGCAGTGGCGTCTACCATGTAATCGATATGTGGTAATGGATAACTGTCTTTCGGACAAGCTTTATTCAAGTCAGAAAAATCGATACAGAGTCGCCATGCCCCAGAACTCTTCTTTACCAGAACCGGGTTTGATACCCAAGTCGGATATTTTGTTTCTTGAATAAATTTATTGTCGATCAACTTTTGGACTTCTTCTTCAAGGGCCTTTTGCCGATCTGGACAGAGTTTACGTCGCTTCTGAACAACAGGTTTAATGGTTGGATCGAGATTAAGTCGGTGTGAGGCTACATTGGGGTCAATACCTTTCATATCTTCATGTTTCCAGGCAAACACATCTGAATTGGCCTTGAGGAACTGAATGAGCTGAGTTCGTATTGGTTCTTCTAAGTTAGCCCCAATTCGAAGCGACTTGTCGCAGACAGGATCATCAATAAAAATTATTTCAACTTCTTCTGATGGTTCAACTCGATCAAGTTTACTTTTTTCTTTAAATTGGGCACGAGGATCAAGTTCATCCTCTTCATGGATTGGTTCTTTCCCTGGACGTCTTCCACAACCTCGAGTCAAATCACTATAGAGTTTGATGTTTGACTCTTCCGACTTCTTGGACTGTTCAATTTCCATCTCGGTTATTAGAGACACTGAGTTCTCAAGAGTTTGAAATTTTTCCTCTTTGTCTTGTACATTCTCGGTCATATGTATTAAAGGATGTGGTTCTTGACAAGGTTTGACCCATACCGTCCCTCGAGCTTCGTACTGATCTCCATAATGGGTTCCTTCTCCATGGTTTGTGGAAAATTTTAAAGCATAGTGAAAAATTGAGACAGCTGCGCGGAGTTTATACAGAGCCGTCCTTCCCACAATGGCATTATATTCATTTTTAAGATCCATGACCTTGAACGTCTCCATGATAACTTTGGAGGCCTGTCCAGGGGTTCCGAATCTGATTGGCATGGTTATTTCTCCAAGAGTTGGTGTAATCGTTCCATTAAAGCCTTGTACTTGATCTTTACAGGGTTTCAACTCAATTGGATCAATCCCCATTTGTTGAAACGTTCGAAGCATTAAAATGCTTGAATATGCCCCTGTATCGACCATTATCCGATGCACCGGTATTCCACAAATTGGTGCTGTGATCACGAGAGGATCAGAATGTGGGTGAGCGAAATAACTTGCATCGTCCACATTAAAAGTAATCGGACAATTATTTCGAGCGTTGATCCTATCTCGGAGATTGGTTGTTATTACAGTTTTTCCCGAGTTGTAAGCTTGCCGAGCATAAGCTTTTATCTATCGGCGCGACTCGAAGGTTTTACCATTACTATTATTAACTCGGGGAACATCACAAAAACCAGGAGGTTTAGAACAATTCTTTTGTGGAGTTTCTTCAGTTTTTGTTGTGGATGAAGATCCATTCTCCTTCGAGTCCATCATGTAGACTTCTTTATCGCTTTGTCTAATACGTTTTGGATTGATTGGACGATCATCGTCTTCATCGTCATCTTGGGGTTCTAGCATTCTGCCCTTTCGCTTATAATCCGCATTCTTGGAGAACCTTTGGACTTGTGGATGTCCAATTAACCGTAATAAGGCAGAAAGTAAGCCCATACATTCATCTGTATCATGTCCTGCCGACTTGTGATATGAACAATATTTCGTTTTATCCAGTTTCTCTTCTGGAGTTCTCACAGGTCGGGGTTCAGGAAGAATTCCCTTTCCTTTTATTTCTTCAAATATAACGGCGGCCCCAGCTGAAAAAACTGTCTGATAGCTGGATTTAACCTCATTGAGATATTTGGCTCTTGCTTCTTGTACTTCGGGTTTTTTAGAATTCCCGAACCGAGACCGGTTTGACTTAAAAAACTTGTTTTTCTTCTTTTTTGACTCTTGTCCGACTTCCGACTTATTGGGAGAAAAATCGAAAGTTGGAACCGACATTGACTCTTCAGCAATAATGTGTTGCTGAGCTCTGCCAAGAAGTCTTGAAATGAAGTCGGTTTATTTTGGTATATACTCCAACGAAACAAAGAGTTCGGCTTCAATCCAGCTATAGCCGTGACCAGCAACATTTCAGGATGACATTGCTCCATATTTTGTATTCGTTCATTAAACCGAGCAATATAATCCTTAACGCTCTCGTTTTCCTTTTGAACGATATTAGCAATGGACTCTTTAGGGATTAAGGAGACCCGAGCTCCAATAAAATGAGATCGAAAAGCTGTTCTCAGTTGTTGCCACTTCGATATTGAATGTCGAGGTAAAGAATGGTACCATTTTTGAGCACGAGGTCCCAAAGTTAGAGAGAACATCCGACATCTAAGCGCGTCGGTTGCCCCATGAAGATCCATCCACGAGGTATATTGACCAAGATGGGCGTCTGGATCTGAAGTACCATCTTAAAGACCAATCTGAGGGACTTTAACTTTTGAAGGAAGTGGCTCCATTGTTAAATGAAGAGCTAAGGGAGTTTCAGCTTCTAAATAAACATTTTCCAGGACAGAGCCTTTTCGTTGCGATTCTTCCGGAATATCGTGCCGAGTCTCCAACTCGGCAATTCTTTTTCTCAACATTTCCAATTCGTCTGATTCACGCCTTAAACGATTTCTTTCAATAGTATGACGTAATTCATTGTTGTCACGTCGAAATCGATTCCGTTCAATCGTATGACGTAAATCAGATTGTTGGTCATGTTGTGAGGTTTCCAGCAATGAACGTGCCAGCTGCTGTCGTCGACGTCCAGAATGACTTTCAGCAGTAACTTCTTGTTGAACCGCTTCAGGAACATGACTTCGAACAGGAACTACTCCACGATTATGCGTGGTAGTATTTCGTTGTGATTCAGGTACTTGGGGATGAGAAGTTGCATGTGATGCAGCAAGAATATCGTGTCGTTGAACAAACGACGTTTGCTGCCTAATTGGAAGATTTGAAACAGGAGCTTGATTTGGAATCGTCACCGTTGGTCCTGCTCTTGTTTGTGCCAAAAAATTCGATAAATTTCTAAGGAACTCTGGGTCTTGAAATAAAACAGAGTAATCTATCGGCATAGATGGCACCGTTGAATTTTCATTTGTGCGCACAGGGCGGCGATTAGTTCCAGCTTCTGGATTTCGTTCTTGTCGCCCTGAACTCGACATCATAAATTATGCGTGTTTGTCAATATTGATTAACTTCACGTACAATCAAGCGTAGATGAAGAAGGGAGAGGGCCGCCCTCCTTCTAGCGCCAAACTGTTGTTGTATGAAATTAACAACTTAAACTTACAAACAGCTGAGTGTATTTAAACAACGATTAAAAGGAAATTTGTTTTTATTGATTTATTCACAAAAGTACAGGAGTCGGTTTTTCTATTCTTAACCGAGATCATCTCAAGCTCATGTACAATGTGTCCAAAAAGATCCTCGTACTATCATAAATTCTGCTATTTATAGTACGGTAGTTTTTGTCTTTTTGTCTGAGGTGGATAAGATCGTATTTAATGTTGAGCAGCTTCACTTTAAGCGGTGGGAAACATCAATGATTGCTCTTTTGTTTTGTTGGTCCAATCAGGTGCTTTCAGCTTGTTTTTTGTTTGGATATTTGTTCATGATAGTCGGTTTGAACAGAGAAGCTTTAATATGACTAACCATCCTGTTGGCAAAGTAGGTCATCGGTTCTTCCTCTTTTGGTCATCTCGGAAGTCGGTATACTTCAACAAATACCGACTTATCTTAAGATCTTTTTCTGACGGATTTACTCCAATGGTACAATTAATCACCAATTTTAATCGTATAATCAAGTCGGTTATCAACACAACGTTTATCCGAGATGGGTCGCAAGAAGTTGGTAAAGGCTTTTCTGGATAACCCAATTATGAACCCAAAAGAGACCGACGTTGGTGAAGGTGCAACGTCAATTACTGCTGCTGAAGTTTTGCAACCGAATCTTTTGACAGTTACGACATCTGATCCGATAGAGGCTCTGACTGCTAATGCTGTAATTGGTTCATCTGAGGTGGAACCGACTACGAAAATTACATAACCAGAGGCTCCATCGATGGTTGAAGTTGTTATTGTCGAGCTTGAGGGTGACCGAGATGCTGTTGAGGAGCAGGAGGTTCCATTAACTCGACCAAGAAAGAGACGTGCTGAAAGCGTCCCTGTTACTGAAGGACGAACAAAGAAGAAACATGACGTCGGTGAATGAGAAAAGAAAAAGAAGGAGCCGATAGCTGATCGATCCTTCTTGCCTATTGACGAAGAGAGGGCTTTAAATTTTCAACAGCCTCGGGAATCAATCGAGAAATGGTTTTCGACCTTTGAATTGGTGGAGATTCCCGAGATTACTAGCACTGTGGAGCTGCCGGGCCATGTTATTGACGCCGCTCGGGTCCCGATGATGGTATGGGACCCGAGATCTGAGATTGGTGTATCCTCGACCGAGCTCTAGTTAGTCTGACGATGGCGGAAGACGATTTCCACTTAAATACAGCTCAAGTCGAAGAGAAGAAGCATTCTCTTGAACTCAGGGATGGGGCACTTGCATCTCTGAGAGAGGAAGCGGCAAAAAATGAAGCTGCATTGAAGATGAAAATTGCTGAGCAAGATCAGCAACTCGTTATTGCTCAGAGTGAGATCGAGACTCTGAGGACCGAGAAGGCTGGTCTCGACTCTGATGTTCTTAAACTGTCCAGTCAAGTAATCACTTCGGAGCAGCGTGTAAAAATGCTTGAAGATCAATTGGCTCGTTGTGAATCATTGCTTCACAAAGAACAAGAAGCTCATGAGGTTACTCAGAGGAGTCGGTCTGAAGTCGAAGAGCTGTTAGTTCAGAGTAAAGATGCCCATCGCACCGATCTCATCAGACTTCGAGAAGAGATTAAATTTGCTGAGGAGAAGTACAACGACGGTCTTAGAGCTGGAAGAATCCTCGAGGCTAAGGCCAACAGACTTAAGGCCAATGCTGAATCTGATTCCGAGGATGAAGATCGTCAATTTGAGATAAACACTTGCATTAACTTACGATGGGTCATCGAACGCTTCGATGAAGGATTATATGACATTGAGGAGTTGCGACAATTTCTTCTTCATAAAATCAAGAGTCACAACTTTAACCCCTCAATCGCGGCTGCTCACATTGATGCTGATGAGGATGAAAAAAGCTTCTGTGAAGGGCTTCTCATTTCCATGGGAACTGAAGAAAGAGGCTCATAGACTCCTCCTTTGAACCGATAAAGAGAAGCTCGTCTTCGCCGATCATTCGTCAACATGCTGCTGGAAGGCAAGAAAGAGAAAAAAAGTCGAGCTCGCCAATGTATATGTGAAAACTTTAGCTGAGGTGAGTCTGGAAGAAGAGCTTGAGAAGATGACTCCCGAGTAACTTTGGAAAGCTGTGCTAGCTTTTCTCGAAAGAAAGGTGTCTGAATTATCTCAAAAAGATGATCAGCCTTCTGCTCTCGAGTTACCCAAAGTTGGAGAAAATGATCCAATCTTGAATAAGCACATTCCAGTGACCCTTACTGTAGTGGAGAACGCGGCAAAGGCTGAGGAGGATCGAGTCTTTGACATTATCAGCCGAATCATGTATGAGCAAATCACTAAGGACGATGCAAAGGAGGCAACAAATGACATTGATCCATAAAAGACTGACGATGCGGATCTTATTGCAAAGTCGGACGAGCCCGGGAAGCTGACTTAGTTTAAAGATTTTGTATTGTGTTTTATTTTGAAGTGTTCCCGGCATGTCGGGACCCTTAGTTTTTAATTTGTTAGTTGTAATGGTTTGAAAAACACTTTATGAATGAATGGTTTTTAGTTATATTGATTTTCACTCATAAATTTTCAAGTATATCAAACTCAGAAATTTAGATAAGTCGGTATTTTTTAATTCCAACTTATCATATTCAGCATGTCATTTTATTTTTGCCGAATTTTTTCAAGTGTAAAGAAATCGGCCAAACATTAATTTTATAAGTGGACACCATCAACTTTGATGGAAATTTGGATTTTATCTTTTTCAAATCAATCTTCAGGATTTGAATTTAAAGATAATCCAATTTATATTTCAATTGTCCATAACCTTCCTAAGTCACTGCACTTAGTTATTTGAAGGTTAGTAGTTTGGTCGAGAAAGATATATCTTGCCGAGTTATATAGCTCAGTTTAAACCAAGAATATTCTTCACAAATTTTAAGTATTAGTCTTGTCCAAGTTAAAAACTTGGCTATATAAAGACTAATGGTATACCGAGTTTGAGTTCTCGATTCTTTTTAAGAGACTCTTTAGCACACAATTTTCTTATATTCATCAAAAAGTGTACAGAGTCATATTTACATCGTAAACACTTATTGGAAATACTTCTTCAGATAAACAGCATTCCAGGGATATGGAAGAGTAAGTCCATCTGGCTTCTCAAGTCGGTAGGTACTTTTTGGAAGCACTTGACATATCTTGAATGGTTCTTCCCATTTTGGTTTCAGTGGTCTCGGATCTGGTCCGGTAATTCTTTTAAGTACCAAGTCGCCAACTTGGAATGAACGAGGTTTTATTTTTGAGTTGACATACCTCTCACTTCTTTGCTTATAAGCGGCATTTTTGAGATCGGCCATAAGGCGAGTTTCATCTAGGAGGTCCAAGTTGGTTGTCAGATTTTTCGAGTTGATTTCGTCATTGAAGTTCGCTACTCGGTATGTTTGAGATCCGAGTTCAACAGGGACAACAGCTTCAGATCCGTAAGTTAAGGGAAAAGGTGTTTCTCCTGTTGCATGGCTAACTGTCGTTCTATAAGCCCATAATACATTTGGCAGTTCTTCAGGCCATGTCCCTTTTGCAGCATCAAGTCAGACTTTCAAGCCATTTTTAATTATTTTATTGATTGCTTCGACTTGTCCATTGGATTGGGGATGATATGGAGAAGAGAAGAAATTCTTTATTTGATATTCTTCGCAAAAAGCTTCAAGTTGTTTTCTGTAGACTGGTATACTTGAATTATGTGAACTCTGTGAAAATATGTAAGTTATGACCACTCGCTTTCGTCGTGCCTCGCCAACCCAGGTATGAGTTTCATAAGTGACTTTCAAATTGATTGTGAATTAATCGATTTATGAGATATCATGATATGATAAGATATGATATGAATTGGGGCTTAGGAGTTTATCCACCTATTTTGAATTTGATTGAACTCTAGTGTTTTGCGGTGAACTCTAGATTTCGTTTGATAATTATTGTGCTAACTCCGTTTGGCTTATTCAATGTAGAACTATGGCCAATCGCAATACCCGTAATACTCGCAACCGCCAACCCACTCCTCCGCGTCAGCCGACACCCCCACCCCGGCAGCCTGTTCGTAACCAGGCTAATGACCATGCTGAAATTGTGATGAAGTTTCAGCGTTTGGGTCCACCGACTTTTACGGGAGTCGAAGGTCCCGAAGCTACCGCTGAATGGATCCGGAAGTTAGAAAGGATCTTCGACCTGCTATTCTGTACGGACGATCAGAGGATTGCCTGTGGACGATTTTAAATGGATGGCGATGCGGCCACTTGGTGGTCGAGTCACTGGAGGCTAAGAGCAGCAAAATTGGTCGTCTTGCCTTGGGACCGCATGAAGGAAGTAATTCTGGAGAAGTACTATCCTCAAGAGTACATTATGCAGATGCAGCACGAATTCTAGAACCTTAAGCAGAAGGCTCGGACAGTCGGGGAGTACGAACGAGAGTTTGTCCGTCTGAGCGGATTTGCCCCACAGTTGGTGGACACCGATTTCAAGAAATCTATAAAGTTCCGGGATGGTCTTCGCCCAGACATCTGCTGGATCCTCACTAGTCACGGAGTGTTGCCATATGATGAGATGGTCATCCGTGCACTTCAGCTTGAAAGCCGCCAACCTCAGCCCACCCCTGTTCCCTCCTATGTTCATGCCCCTGCAATCCAGCCAGTTACTACTATTCCGCCCAGCTCGAATCCGAACAAGCGAAAGGCTGATCACCGCCGCAACCCTCGAAAAGGGAAACGTGGAGGTCTCAACCGACCTAATGAGCGCCCAGCCAACCAGGGCCAACATCCGAGATGCCAGAATTGCGGCCGCTTTCAACCGGGTGAGTGCTGACACCCGCAGAGAGTCTGTTACAACTGTCAGAGCCCCGGACACTTCTTCAATGCGTGCCCCGAACCCAAGAGACAGCAGCCCTACCAGCAGCAGCCTCAGCAGCACCAACAGCAGCTTCCACCTCCACGACAGCAGTAGCCCAGACAGCCCCCACCACACCAGCAGAGGAATGGGGGCCATGCCCGTGTTTATACCATCGCTCATGACGAGGCGGCCCACAATGCAGGTACTATGTCTGGAATACTCTCTATTTCGAATGTGCCTGTTTATGCTTTATGTGACACCGGGGCCACCCACTCCTTTATCTCTTCTTGATGTTTGGAGGCTTTATCCATTAGTAATGTCGCCATTGTGATCCTCTCGAGGTCAGTCCGGGGTTGGGAAAAATTATTATTTCTGATTTTATGGTTCCTAGTCTTCAAATTAGCATTGGTGGGCGAGTTATGGAGGCCGACACCTATGTTATTGAAATGCGGGACTTCGATGTGATTCTTGGGCATGGACTGGCTCACTCTCTATCGAGCCGACATCCGGTGCCAGGAGCGCGAAGTCACTCTCTTCCCCGATTCCACTCAGCCTGTTGTTTTCTATGGGGTGAAGTCGAGGACTGTGCCTCGAGTCATCTCTTCCATGCAAGCTAGGAAGAGCCTTTCCAAGGGTAGCTATCAAGGCTACCTTGTGTCTATGGTATCCGAGGACATTTCTGAGAGGTCCTCGGAGAGAGTCTCTATCGTTTGCGAGTATCTCGACATTTTTCCCGATGAGTTTTTCGGAGGACCGCCCGACCGCCAGGTGGAGTTCACCATTGATCTAATACCGGGAGCTGGTCCCATGTCTAAGGCCCCGTACCGTATGGCGCCGAAGGAGCTTCAAGAGCTCAAGGCCCAGATCCAAGAACTGCTCAACCTCGGTTTCATTCGACTGAGTGTTTCTCCGTGGGGAGCACCCGTCCTATTCGTGAAGAAGAAAGACGGATCGATGCGCATGTGTATTGACTATCGGGAGTTGAATGCCCTTACCGTCAAGAACAAATACCCCCTTCCTCATATTGAAGACCTCTTCGACCAGCTGAGAGGAGCCAGCATCTTCTCGAAGATCGATTTACGGTCTGGCTATCATCAGCTGAAGATCCGAGAGTCGGATGTTTCTAAGACTGCTTTCCGAACTCGTTATGGCCACTATGAGTTTGTGGTGATGCCGTTCGGACTCAGCAACACTCCAGCCGTATTTATGGACCTTATGAATAGGGTCTTTCATCCCTTCCTGGACCAGTTTGTTATCGTATTCATCGACGACATCCTGGTTTATTCTCGAGACATCGACCAGACAAGGAGCATCTGAGGATTGTGCTGGAGTCTCTTCGCCTCAAGAAATTGTATGCTAAGTTCTCGAAGTGCGAATTCTGGCTAGATCATGTGGCATTCTTAGGCCACATTGTGACCGCTCGAGGCATTGAGGTGGATCCCGACAAGATTGAGGCAGTGAGCAAGTGGGATACGCCAAGAAGTGCCGCTGATGTTCATAGTTTTTTGGGGTTAGCAGGATACTACCGAAGGTTTATTGAGGGCTTCTCGAAGATAGCCCAGCCACTAACCAACCTTACGAAGAAGGCCGTGAGGTTTGATTGGAGTCAGAAGTGCGAGGAGAGCTTCCAGGAGTTGAAGAGGAGACTCACTACCGCCCCAGTGTTATCTATTCCCGACCCGACCTTGGAGTTCACGATCTATAGTGACGCTTCAAAGATGGGTTTAGGCTGCGTGTTGATGCAGCAAGGGAAAGTCGTGGCGTACACGTCGAGGCAGCTGAAGCCTCATGAGCAGAATTACCCCACGCACGACTTAGAGCTAGCCGCTGTGGTCTACGCCTTAAAGATTTGGAGGCACTACCTTTACGGAGGGAAGTGTGATATTTTCACGGATCACAAGAGCCTGAAGTACATTTTCACTCAGAAGGAGTTGAACATGCGGCAGCGCCGATGGTTAGAGTTGGTCAAGGACTACGACTGCACGATTAGCTAACGTAGTCGCCGATGCCCTTAGTCAGAGGACTTATGGCCAGCTGTCTTGCTTATTCACCGGGCAAGATGTTCTTCTTCGGGAGTTCAAGCGTCTTCAGCTAGAGGCAGTGGAGTCGACTCCGACAGCCGGGGGTATGTTGACCGCCTTGGTTGTAGGACCGACTCTTCGTGAGAGGATTGTCGCCGAGCAGCCGAAGGACCGTTTTCTATGCCGAATGAGAGAGTTGTCGGAAGCCGGTAGAGTTGGTGGATTTGCAGTCGCATCTGATGGAGCCTTGGTCTTCGAGGGTAGATTATGTGTTCCGAAAGTGTGGGAACTGCGAAGGGAGATCTTGAAGGAAGCTCATAGTGCTCCGTACACCATCCATCCGGGTAGCTCGAAGATATATCAGGACTTGAGGAAGTCGTTTTGGTGGAGAGGCATGAAGAGACAAGTGGCGAGGTTCGTGAATGGGTGCCTGGTGTGTCAGCAAGTGAAGGCTGAGCACCAGAAACCGAGAGGATTGTTGCAGCCACTCGAGCAAATTTGTTGTGTACAAAATGTTATATTTACCGAGTACCGAATCAAAATATTCGTTCCCCGGGTCGATCTCACGAGGAAGGCAGTTCGGAATTTAGCTTTGGTATCGATCACACAGAAATAGAAAATAAATCCTAAACACTCTAATCAGATAGGGGGTTTGAATAATTACTAACCAAGAAACATTAAAAAGCAATAATCTACCTAAAAATGTAAACGGAACAAGATGGAGAAGCTAGGGAATCGGGGATAATTTATTCAAGTTCTTAGCAAAACCGGGCAATCAATTGTTCAGTTCTAGATTGACACTCTCGCTTAAACATCTAGCGGTTCGCTCCCAATAACTCTTCGTAACAAGGGATTGAACATAGACGAGCTAGCTCGAGCATACAACACATGTCAATTATCCCAGTCTCAATAACTTGTCGTAACAAGAGACGGGTTATCGACAAGTACGTATTTCAATCCAAAACCTATAGACTATTCAGTTACGAAATCATCTATCTCATGCGAGTCTAGGTCTACGACTTCTCCTCTTTTTGGTTCTAAAAGTCGCTAATTCAATTAGAAGGTGTTTAATCAACTAATCATGGGAATCGACAAAACCTAACTCGACAATCAATATTCAATTGTTTCCAATCACAAGATCGAAGTGTCACCCTTCGATTATATCAAACTATCAAGCAAGAATTCATCAAATCTAAATAGTATCAACTCACATAAGCATGAACAATTTAAGCCCAACAAATGCAAATTAACCAAGAACAATCATCCCCTATCCCTAGCAAAAGAATTAGCTACGTAAAATAAATTCAACACAATTAATCATTCTCCTCAAAACATAATTTTCATGAATTGGTCAAAGAAGAAATACTTACAATTAATCCCAAATTCGAGTGTTGAATCCAAAAATACAAAGCTCAATCCCTGATTACTAAAAAGAAGAAGAAGAAAAATGGAAAATAAAAGTGAAAAGAAGAAGAAGAAAAACGAAGAAGAAGAAGAAAAAGAGGAGAAGTGGGTTTTTGCGTTTTTCTGGACCTAGGTTTTCACCCCGGTCGAGAGGTGTTGTCCTTAATCTGGTCGCGATCCATATTTATAGTTAGGCGAGTGACGCGGCGTGGAAATCCGAGCGCGACGCGGAGAGGGGCCACCTCGCGGCGCGAAGGGTCAGTCACGGCACGGAGAAGGGCCGCCTCGCGGCGCGAAGGATCAGTCACGGCGCGGCAGACTTGCTGGACGTTATTCCCAGTTGGCCTCGTGGCGTAGGCGCGGCGCGAAGCGGGGTAGTGCCGCGGCGCGGGGCGTGCAGTTGGCTGGGAGCTGCAGTCGGGGTCGTGGCAGGGGCGCAACGTGGTGGATGAGTACTCTGCGGCGCGACAGGGCTTCGCGGCGCGGTGAAAGGGCGCTCCACGGCGGGCGCGCGGGGCCTGGACAGCTCGCACTACTTCACATTTTGGAGTCGTTCGGGCTCGTCTGGTATCGGAATTGTGTCCCGTTTTTTCATGTGTGTTCCCTACGAACTCCTCTATCTAATTATGCTTGCCCAACTAACTTTTGCCCAAAATTCGATCTTCCCGAAGCTTTCGACCTACACACCATAAACGAAGAAAAATCGAAAAAACATACGGAAAACACAAGAAAAACCAAGATAGAAGAAAACACGCAATAAACTACAAAACGAGATAAAAACTAACTAAAAAAACTAATATGGGGAAAAAAGGAAGGAAAAATAACAAGGAAAAACGCAACAAAAATGGGACAAACAACTCCCCCACACTTAAACCTTTGTTCGCCCCGAACAAAAAAGAAAAGAAAACAAGACATGAGCATGAATACAGTTTCAAATAAGAAGAGTTTCAAAATGTCCAATTCAACCAGGTCGAATTCCAACGACCGTGAAACCATATGCCTCAAATATAAACTTGGCCTCAAAATGACAAACTCTCAAACTCATGGATTATAATATAGGCCTCACTCATTTTCTTACATGAATATGTGATAGGTACGCTCAAAATTGGTCAATATTCAAGTTTCAACATATGCTTGCCAATCGTTTAAATTACTTGAAAACATATGCTTGCCAATCGTTTAAATTACGATGAGAGTGAGAAGGTAGTGCCCGGGAAGGTGGGCGACTGGTGCAAGGCGCGCGCGAGAGAGCGACGTGCACGGCGAACGGAGGCTAAAGCAAACGGTGCACGAGGGGTGGATGTAGGATGGACAGCGTGCACTTGGGGCGGCTGCAATGGGGCGGACGCACGAGTGGAGTGGAATGCTGCGATGGGCTCGACGAGCAAGTGTGAGCAAGGCGCGATGATAGGGGTCACGCGCGAGGCGCTAGTCGAGTGGGACGACGAGGTTGACGAAGCGAGCGAGCGTGACATATGCGCATGTGGCTGGGACGCGTCCGATGCGATGAGCGAGCGAGAGAGTGAGGCCAAGCGAGCGGACGTGCGAAGCACTCGCGCGACGGGCGAGCACGCGTGGACAGAGGGGCGAGAGTGCGCAGCGCGCACGGATGGCGACGCGTGGGAGGCGCGCGCACGCATTACCGCGCGCAAGGAGGACTAGAGCTAGCGAGGCGGCGCGCGACACGAGCGGCTAGGGTTTGGGCGCGCGACGACTTGGCGGGCAAGCAAAAGATTTGGGACGCGATTCTCATAGCTTATTTAGGAATCTTAGTTTGGTTAGGAGTCCAAATAAAAGGCATGTGCCTATTAGTATCCTATTAGTATTTATTAGTTAGGAAAGTCTTTATTCCCAAGATGTTTAGTTGCCTTAGGATTTATTTACTTGCATGATTTAGGAACTCTTCTTAGATTAGGATTAGATCTAGTTGGTATCTATAAATACTCACCTATGTACCATTCGAAAAATAGATTGATGAGTGAATAGAAAAGTCGAACGTATGTTCAAAGTTCTCGTGTGTTCTCTTGTGAGTTTACATAGAGTTCGTGATAGAAATAGGACCAACATCCGAGTTTCATCACAGTGATTGGAATAGGACCAACATCCGAGTTTCGTCACACCTATCGCGAAGTACGAAGGCGTCGGCGCGCGTATTAGCAACCTATCGCAAAGGGACCAAGGCGTCGACACGGGTTTCGAGCAAATCGAGCTAGACGTAACACACAATCCTTCATCACCGGAGCTCCACACGCCCTCACGNAGAAAAACACAGAAACTCTAAACTCCAATTATTAAAAGATAAAATAAAAAGCAAAAAAAAAAATAACTAAGGAAGCAGTAAATCACTTGGGTTGCCTCCCAAGAAGCGCTTGTTTAACGTCATTAGCTTGACGAAACCTCAGCCGGGATCCAGAAACAAATGGCGGTCATGCCACGCCTTCGTATTCTCTAGCAGTGGAAGCATAGGAAATGTGGCAAGAAGGCGGGCTCGGTGGATCCGGGTGGGTATGTCCTGTATGAAGCGGTCTCGGGCACGAACAATCACCAAGTACTGACATAGAGCTTTTCCCACCCGAGCTCTGTCATCAACCTCAGGGATAACGAGCACATCTGTGGAACAAGTCGAACTAAATCTTGCCCACTTGGTAGCACAGTGTAATTGTTCTGAAGGTGAATGCTCCATCTCGATAGCGGGAGGAGGAACTCGAGAAGCGGTGATGTGATCAAGTCCATAAATCTCCTCCTCCGAAACATCGTCGTCCCACTGAAGAGCATCATCTTCCTCTTCGGTCTGACACATGTGCATCGGAATACATGTTTGGGCACCAACCATAAGATGGGAGTCGTCGACATTCAAGTCGATAGAGTCGAGACGTGCTGTTAGATTCTCTATTTGAGCGCTCAGTCGAGCACACCTGAGCTCAATCTCCCTTCTCGGTTTGCTTGGGCCATCATACGATCGAGGATGAGGTCAAGTTTGGCATTGTATCTCGAAAAGTCATCCTCGAGCTCAGCGAAAGACATGGGCTCCGAATGTGGGTCCACTACCATGGGCTCATTGGTCCGTGACTCGATAGAGTCGATGCGCCTTGCTAGACTTTCCAATTGCTCGCTCAAACGGGCACATCTGAGCTCCATCTCATCTTCTCGATTTTCTTGGGCCATCATCTGATCGAGGATCAGATCAAGTTTCTCGTTGAATGCGGCCTCTTCTTCTCGAGCTGTTTGAGAAGTTATAAAATCGAGAATCTGGTCGAGCTTCTCATTATGCTCGTGGGACTCGTAAGTTTGCTCGACCGTGTAGGGATCCCAGCACTGCTCGGAAGAGTACGGAGATGACTGGTAGTAGCACCCGATGTGATAGCTCGGCTCGTGACCCCAGGACTGGGTTTGCGGTGAGGGAAACACACGGTTGAAATTCAACATACCTGCACACCAAAACAGAACAACCACACGTAGCCACGAAGAGGAAAGAAAAAGAAGACAAAAAAAAAAGAAGACAAAAAGAAAAACAAAGATGCACAAAAGAAAAAACAAAAATCCTAAAAACGTAAAACGAAGAGAAACACGAAAAATAAAATCAATACCAAAACCAAATATCCTACTTGCCTTCCCCGGCAACGGCGCCAAATTTGTTTTGTACAAATTGTTATATTTACCGAGTACCGAATCAAAAGATTCGTTCCCCAGGTCGATCTCACGAGGAAGGCGGTTCGGAATTTAGCTTTGGTATCGATCACACAGAAAAAGAAAATAAATCCTAAACACTCTAATCAGATAGGGGGTTTGAATAATTACTAACCAAGAAATATTAAAAAGCAATAATCTACCTAAAAATGTAAACGGAACAAGATGGAGAAGTTAGGGAATCGGGGATAATTTATTCAAGTTCTTAGCAAAACCGGGCAATCAATTGTTCAGTTCTCGATTAACACTCTCGCTTAAACATCTAGCGGTTCGCTCCCAATAACTCTTCGTAACAAGGGATTGAACAGAGACGAGCTAGCTCGAGCATACAACAGATGTCAATTATCCCAGTCTCAATAACTTTTCGTAACAAGAGACGGGTTATCGACAAGTACGTATTTCAATCCAAAACCTATAGACTATTCAGTTACGAAATCATCTATCTCATGCGAGTTTAGGTCTATGACTTCTCTCCTTTCGGTTCTAAAAGTCGCTAATTCAATTAGAATGTGTTTAATCAACTAATCATGGAAATCGACAAAACCTAACTCGACAATCAATATTCAATTGTTTCCAATCACAAGATCGAAGTGTCACCCTTCGATTATATCAAACTATCAAGCAAGAATTCATCAAATCTGAATAGTATCAACTCACATAAGCATGAACAATTTAAGCCCGACAACAAATTAACCAAGAACAATCATCCCCTATCCATAGCAAAAGAATTAGCTACGTAAAATCAATTCAACACAATTAATCATTCTCCTCAAAACAATCATTTTCATGAATTGGTCAAAAGAGAAAGACTTACAATCAATCCCAAATTCGAGTGTTGAATCCAAAAATACAAAGCTCAATCCTTGATTACTAAAAAGAAGAAGAAGAAAAATGGAAAATAAAAGTGAAAAGAAGAAGAAGAAAAACGAAGAAGAAGAAGAAAAGGAGGAGAAGTGGGTTTTTGCGTTTTTCTGGACCTAGGGTTTTCACCCAGTCGAGAGGTGTTGTCCTTAATCTGGTCGTGATCCATATTTATAGTTAGGCGAGTGACGCGGCGTGAAAATCCTAGCATGGCGCGGAGAAGGGCCACCTCGCGGCGCGAAGGGTCAGTCACGGCGCGGAGAAGGGCCGCCTCGCGGCGCGAAGGATCAGTCACGGCGCGGCAGACTTGCTGGACGTTCTTCCCAGTTGGCCTCGTGGCGTAGGCGCGGCGCGAAGCGGGGTAGTGCCGCGGCGCGGTAGGGTCTGTCCGGGTCGTGGTGCTGCCGCGGCGCGAGGCCTGGGCGAGCTGCTAGCTTATGTGCACGACTTCACTTCTCGGGCTCGTTTGGGTTCGTTTAGACTCGGAATTTGATTCCGCTTTTTCCTGTGTGTTCCCAATGAACTCGTCAATCTACTTATGCTAGGCCAACTGACTTTCGCCCAAAATTCGATCTTCCCGAAGCTTTCGACCTACACACCATAAACGAGGAAAAAAACCGAAAGAAACATACAGAAAACACATAGAAAACCAAAATAGAAATAAACGCACAATAAACTATAAAAACGAATAAAAACCACATAAACGACTCAAAATGGGGAAAAAAGAACGAGAAAATAGACACGAAAAACGTAACAAAAATGGGACAAACAACTCCCCCACACTTAAACCTTTGTTCGTCCCGAACAAAAACAAAAGAAAAGAAAACAAGACGCGAGCATGGATATCAACTTCAAATAAGAAAAGTTTCAAATTCATTGACTTAGCCGAGGAGACTTCAAAAGACCAATAAAACACATCTCAATTACAACTTAAATGGTACGCATCGACAAGACAAACTCTCAAACACGGAAATATCATGTATAATGCCTCACTCAGTTTCTTACATAAATATGAAATGGGAACGCTCAAATTGGTCGGCAATCAAGTTTCAACATAAGCTTGCTTATCGTCTGCTCATACTCTAAAACAATCAAAGCACATGAATTTGCAAATTAAGAGGACTTCATGGGTTGTAATGTAGGTATCAAAGGAAGGACAAATAAGAAGATAAAGTGGCTCAAATAAACAGTCACACTTTCGAGCACATAAATACTCGAATATCCCACCACCTATCCGTAATCAACAAGAAACTAATCATTCCCACCAAAAACTCCATACACTACTCACACATGCTCAAGCTGAAAAGCAAATTAAGTACTTGACTTCTTCTTTTTTTTTTCTTTTTTTTTTTTATCGAAATTCTCTAGGTTTAAACATTGGAGGTCATCCAAGTTTCCTAGAATGGTTTCCCAATACTCATTACTCGTCAAAGAATTTCGACAAGTAAGCAGAGTAGAATCCTTTAGTCCGTCTTGCGAGTCCTTTTTTTTTTTTTGTCAGGCACCCAAAATGCAAGTCAAGCAAGTGATAAACCTTATCCAAACACATAGTAGAAACCCATCATCATAACAATTGCACTGTCAAATATCAAGGAATTCAATTAATTCGGTTGACAAGAAACAAGGTTTAAGGCTCAACGGGCTACTAATGAAATATATGTTCAAGGTTAATGAAAAGGCTAAAACGAGCAATGTCAAAGAAATGCCTCAATCATTTTCACAATTCACAACTTTAATCACTTCATTTCAAAACAGACTCAAAGCAAGTTCTGATCAACACGAATCCGACCAATATCTTTCAAGAAATAAAATAAGGCTCAAACCTCACAAGGCAAATAATATTCAATCAAAACGACCAATCAAGTTCATCAAAATATGCCATCATGATCAACATCACATCCCCTCAACTTCATCAACAAATATCAACAAAACTTAAAATTCACCAATATCCATACTCACAAAACACACAAAAAAAACTAAAACTAGATTGATTCACCACATAAGCATGCCAAATCTAAGTACACTCCCCACACTGAAAATGAGGCAATGTCCTCATTGATTCAACACAAAATCGGGAGCCAACTACGAGAACTAGCAATTTCATGCAATAAACCAGTACCAGCAACTAACACAAGACACAAACTCAAAAGAAAAGACAGGAGGAGAACAACTCAAAAAAAAAAAGGATAAAAAGAAAAAAAAGAAAAGGGTGTGTAAGCCGAAGATGCCTCGAAGAAAATATGTGCAAGCTACTCGCCCACGCTCCGCTCTGGACCTCGATGTTCGTCCTGCTCAAGCTCGCAAACTCGTACCTGCCAAGAAAAACACAGAAATTCCAAACTCCAATTATTAAAAGATAAAATAAAAAGCAAAAAGAAAATAACTGAGGAATCAGTAAATCACTTGGGTTGCCTCCCAAGAAGCGCTTGTTTAACGTCATTAGCTTGACAAAACCTGTGAGGAACTCAGCCGGGATCCAAAAACAAATGGCGGTCATGCCACGCCTTCGTATTCTCTAGCAGTGGAAGCATAGGAAATGTGGCAAGAAGGCGGGCTCGGTGGATCCGGGTGGGTATGTTCTGTATGAAGCGTTCTCGGGCACGAACAATCACCCAGTACTGACATAGAGCTTTTCCCACCGAGCTCTGTCATCAACCTCAGGGATAATGAGCACATCCGTGGAACAAGTCGAGCTAAATCTGGTCCCCTTGGTAGCACAGTGTAATGGTTCTGAAGGTGAATGCTCCATCTCGGTAGCGGGAGGAGGAACTCGAGAAGTGGTTATGTGATCAAGTCCATGAATCTCTTCCTCCATCAGTTGAGGAACCGGGCAGTGAGTCTAGTGAAGGTGCTTTGGAGCCGGCATGACGAGTCAGAAGCGACTTGGGAAAAGGAGGCCGAGCTTAGGAAGCGATATCCGAACTTTGAGTTCTGAGTTCCCTTTGTATTTTATTGCTTTTTAGTTTTATTTTCGAATTCCGAGGACGGAATTCTTTGTAAGGTGGATAGATTGTAACGCCCCATTCGGTTGATAAAATTTCTTGGATAATTCTATTTATCGGATTTTATTTATAAGTTTATATTTATTTTATTGGTCGCAATGTCGACTTAAATCTTATGTTGAAGTACTCGATCGTTTTGATGTAAAACGTTCGTCGTTCGGTGATTTCGGTTTAATCGCATAGTTCGAATCTAAGCCGTCCGAGTATTAGATTTTATGTGATTAATTGGAATTTATGTGATTACTTGGTATTATTATTAATTCGGGTTAATAATTATTTAGCTCGTTCAAGCCATCACATTATATTATATTCAAAATGATATAGTGTCCCGTTCGATTTAATTTAATTAAGTCATTCGAAAATTCGGTTAAAATCGGTCCAAGGATCTTTTTTTTTTTATCTTGACATGTTGACCAAACCGAGCCAAAGTCACACCGGGGTCAAACCGGACACTTAGAAATATTTTCTAAGTNGCGCGTCCCCAACGCCCCGTATGCTAAGTCTGCGAGCCCTAGCCCTATTTATAGCCCTCTTTCCCCCTCCCCAAGTCTCCAAACACCCTCCTCTCTTCCCAAGACCAGCCGCCACCCTCCCCCTCTCAAAAGCTCCTAGCACTGCGCCTCCGCGCCATCACGCACCCCCCGGCGAACCCCGAAGCAACCCCGAAGCACACGACGACCCGTTCCACGGACCTTCAGCCTCTATTCACGTGTTCTCCGGCCATAAAGGAGCAGCTTACCTCTGTCCAAGGTGGTCCCGACCTCCAGGGAGCCGAGCCCCGCCGCTGAGCCGCCCCCGCGCACGTGATCAAGCCCCGAACCCTTTCCCTTGTACTCCTTTAAGTACAAGGACCTCGAGAACGGTACTTGATGGCTGTACCCTCTCAAAAATTCGAATTATAAAATGTTATAATGCTGGTCTTTCTTGAGTTTTTTAAAATTGATGATTATTGTGGAAAATAAGTGAATACTATGCGTGTTTGATTGAAATTCGATGAGTTCTTGTTAGATCCGTGTTCAAAATGTGAAATCCTGTGGAATATGGAACCTATGAACGTCCTTGATCATTTGAAAAAGGATTTGGGTGATTTGGTCTTGTAAATTTTGAGATTTGGATTTTTGAATCCAATCTAGGTTTGGAATTTTGTAAAATCGGTATCAAATTAAATTCTCGGGCTTTTAATCTGAAATTTTGAGGAATGAACCCTCTGTGTTTGAAATGCATTGTGTAAAATTTTCAAGTAAAAATTCGAAGCATAACCTGTGGAACATGTAAAATCAAATTCGGGTCAGATTATTGTAAAATCAATATAAAATCGAGTTTTAATTATTTTAATCCCATCTTCTGGGAGTTGTAATATTTTGTCTCGACTTCTGTTGTGTCCAAGTTTCAAGTGAAAATTCGATCGTTTGCTTGGTGGTCTTGAAAAACCCTAGTTTTGGAATTATTTTGCAACAATTGTTTATCTGGGTTAAATTGATTTTTAGAGGGTGACCTCTGGTGTGATTATGTGTTTTTGGGTCCTTATTAATGTGGCAAAGTTTCGTTGAAAACGGTCGAGTCGATTTTAAAAAGGTTCGGGTGTTATAAAAATTCCTTGTCTCTGTCCCGGGCCTGTGGCCCATGCCTGTGCCCTACCTGTGCGTGCCCTGTGCCCTGCGTGCCGCCCGTGTCGCCCTCGCGCACTGCCCTAAGTCTGCCAGCTCCCGACCATGCCCAGAACGTCCCCAGCGCCCAGACATCGTGCCAATAGTACCCAGGACCCCGCAGAGGTCATCAGCCAGCCCTCAGACCGCGCCCAGCGCCTGCCAGGT
>BKCP01005073.1:529283-585295 GCA_008636005.1 Striga asiatica
GTGCCAGCCGTACCCAGCCCGCGCCCCAGCGCGCCAGTGCGACCCAGCCCCATGCCAGACCACTCGGCAGCAGCCCAACCAAGCCGGCCCGAGCCCAAACCCGGCCCTTTGACCTTGTTTGACCCGTTTTCCGATTTTTCCAAACATCTTGACTTCTTGTAATGCCCCGTTTGATTATGGAATATTTGGGAACTATTTGTCATTATTATTATTATTGAATGTCTAATATTATTATTTGACTAATTAATTGTCTATATCGTATTTTGCTCGACATTTTTCATTTAGACTTATTATTATTTAATTGGATATTCTCGTCTAATTAATATAATAAGTCGTGAAATTTTATTTGTTATTCGTAGTCAATCAAATCGATCGGGAATTCTCGTTATAGCGTATATTTTATTTTTCGACCCAAAGAGATTTATTTCTAGCCTTTATGATTAATTGTGGACCTTTATCCTTTTAGTTGTATTTTTCCAGCCCTTTTGTTATTAAATCCTAGCCCTTTTGATATGCGAATGCCTTATAATTATAAAAAAAAAAGTGGGGGGGTTTAATTTAAATTATTCTAGCCTATAAAATTTCTTATAAAATGAGAATTTTGTGGATTTAAGGCCGAGGCTAAATTTTAGACTTTAAAGAGTATTTTCGAGATTTTTATTTTTTTACAAGTCTGAGTCGAGAGTTCCAAAATCTATGAAATAGAAGTAAAGATTTTATAAGTCGTGAACCTTAAGCGAGGAAATCCTTCAAATTGGTAAATTAGTTACCGAGTTAAGAGTTAGTTGTTTATCCGAGTATCGCTTATTCTTATGTAGATTCTGAGGTGTCGAGCCCTTGAGTTGTTACATAAGCGACGACTCTCAATTTCAGTTCAGAATATCCAGGTGGGTTTAATGTAAATTTGTCTATGCTGTAAATGTTATTACTGTTTTAAATTTTTGGTATGATCAAGTATGCATGTGGAACATGTAGCCTTCGATGAGTCTATTATTGATATAATTGATAGGAGATCGGGATAATTAATTCATTCGTATACATGCTGAGACCATACCATATTGATTATCGATTACTGTTTCATTATTGTGAATAATGTTTACTGCATAGTGGTGAGCACTACTTTTTCCTATTGTGCTCATCCCCACCTGCTCTTCATGGATGCATGTAAGTAATTGCGGGCACGACAGAGGGAGGCGAGTGGTGGTCATATTATTGATTATTTCCTCTGTTTAAAACTTCTTAGTATGGTTTATGCATTCAGGATTCATGTTGAGTACTGAATTATTGATAGGGAGTGTACTCTCTAATATTTATGGATTTGATGAACTCAGTTTTGGGAGTTGATGTTATTTATGAACCCGGTTTGGGTGTTGACCTATTTATGATTATTGAACCCGTTTGGGAGTTGCATTTATGAAAATGTTAAAATTGTTTTTGGAAATGAGTAGCACCTCAAGTGTTTTGAAATAAATTTTGAAAGATTTATTCTGATTTTCGGCAAACAAAAGTGGGGCGTTACAGTTTGGTATCAGAGCCAGTCTGCGTTTCTGTAGACTGGTATGTGTGAATTATGTGAAATACTTGCATAATATGTATATGATCACTCGCTTTCGTCGTGCCGCGCCAACTGAGGTATGAATACTTGAGTAATATTAAATTGCTTATGTGAAGTATTATGATATTATGAGATGTAAATCGGGGCTTAGGAATTTATCCTCCTACTTTTGAACGTTCTGGAAATCTAGTTGAGTGGCGAACCTTTGTTTGTTTAGAAATTCGATATGATGTTATCGAGTTAAATTATGTTTATAGCAGTGCTCTTGCTATAAAACTTGGTGTCCTCGAGTGAGGGCCATTCGCAATGCCATCTCGAAAGGAGAAGGCTTAAATGAGGGGAGCAGACTACCGAAGAAATCTCAGGTGCATGGGTTATTCGGAAGTCTGTAACCGTTGTCAGTTGCGTGTTAAAACCCAGTCGAATGTGAACTGGGTGTAGAGTCTGGGTGCCTTGTGCATATTAAATGTTCAACCCCAAGGAGTGTTGGGAAAACTTAATGCGTAACACTGTCGCGACTCTCAAGAGTGACTAGGCCTCGAGAAAGACGATAGTGACCTATTCTTTTGCTAAAACTCTCAGCGAAGGAATCCTACCTTGTTCTTAAGGCGGATAGACCGATCCGGCACCGTGTGTATATTTTTATTCCGCAATTTTGAGTGACATTCCTGTTTTGAAGGAGACGTCAAAATTCTTTTTCCGTATTTTGAGCCGCGAGCGATTTCTAGTGACAACGGGACTTACCAGGAGCAGCTTGAACCGATGATGAAACAGTGAATCGTGAACTCGTGAAGGCGAAACAGTCGTGCTTCCTTTCTTAAATTCTTGTCTTCTTGTGCACCCTTTTTCCCATTCGCATGGCAAACAATTTTGAGTTGTGCTTGAGGCTTCTTTTTGTTATCCGATTTCCGTATATTGAAGATTTCGTTTGATCTTCCCCTACTTTTGATTCGCTGGGTAAACTATTTTAAGTTTCCCAACCTTAAAATTTTGTTTCTCTTGAAGTTTAGCTAATTCTACTCTATTTTATGTTGGGAATTGACTTTGTTTTGAAAAACCTGATTTCAAGCGAGATTAAGCATCTCTTTGTTTCTGCTTATCTTTATTCTCTTGCGAAGTATGAGAGTTTCGTTCGAATGCCATCGCTAAATATCACGAAGACTTGAGGGAAAATTTTTTTTCTATCGCCGCTTTTGTGAATAGCCTAACCTCGAGGGGGACAACAATTGTTCACGCTCGGCATCATGATAAACGCACGAGAGCTGAAGCCAGCACAATTCGATTCGATTAGAGGATGGAGTGTTTTTCCACCTTAAAAGATTATGCAGAAATCTTTTAAGGAGGATAGTCGAGTCTGGAGCAAGCACATCGCGTAGTGCAGACCCGTCCTTATTCTGAATCTTGTTCATCGCAAAATTTTGTTCTTTTCCTCCTTTCGGAATCTGGGAGGAACTTCGTGTTCAAATTCCAAAGTGTGAAGATTGGGAAGTGAGTTGCGCTCGTTTAGGACTGCTGACAGGATTAGCTACCCGATGAAGAGCTGACGTATCGGCCGACGCTGTTAGTCGGAAGAGCCAAGGCGAGCTATCTATTTAATGGCTCGACAGAAGCCGCTGAGAGAATCGCCATGAGAGTTCTTTTGAGATTTCGCGTATCGTTAGATCTGTGGCGTATAGCGTTTTATTGTTTTAGGAAGTTGGTGGACTTGGAACTCGAACTTGCATCTTGCTATTTTCGAGACCTTTTGAAACTTTTGAATTTGTGAAACGCCTGATATATATATTGTTTTGTTGACCCAAAATTTTTGAAATTTGGTAAAACCATTCCTTTTTGGCAGCCTTGAGTTGTAACTTCTTATGAAAACCTGGACCAAAACGCCGACCCTGACTGGGTGTAGCCACGCGAAGTGGTGGCCGAGCACGCACAACCGTGCTGAGAGACGTGAGGCTAGCGCGCGGCCAACCGTTGACTCGCACGCGAACTGCAGCCGCCATCACCGAACGCACAAACTCCCCAGGCCAGCGTGTGCGGCCAAGCCTCGACCTTACAGCTGGTCTCCGAGTAAGTGGGTACGCACGCGTCCCAGCGCCCCGCTTATGCAGCGCCAGCGAGCGTGCCGCCTCTTGGGTGACAGTACACTAATCCCAAACCTTCGGTTCATTTCTTTGATCGACCAGTTTTTGCTGAGATATTTATGTTACCCCGAACCTTGAACCGAGAGCTCCAAGTCCCACAAAAAGGTGTATAAATCCTTAATCGGTGGTTTCTGATTAAGGAGTGTAGTCGATGAGTCCCTATGCTTTACTTGAGAGTTTCTCGAGTCGGCAAATTGGGAACGTCGTGTTGCTTTGGGTCAAGCCTTATGTTTGTGCATAAGGCTTGCGTTCGACTCGTGGAGTCGATATCATAATAGTGTGAGCTTGATGGTGTCGTGTGTTATGTATGTGGTACCGTGTTGTGGTCTCAGATGGAGACGCACGGTCTGTGATTAAATTGTGAGCAAGTTATCAGTGTGACTCAGATACGAGACTGAAACTTGGCGTCACGTGTCCACCTTGATGGTGAGGTAGTCGGAGTACGCTGACAATACACCGAACAACCGGTTGAGGTCTTGTGTATTGTTGGGTATGAAGCAAGTCGTTGATACTCATGAGTATAGGCTATACTAAACTGGGTTCCTTGCAAGAGGATGTACACCTGAGCTCAGGCAGGACTGATCACCCTCCCAAGCAAGAAGGTAAACATATGAGCATAGGGCGAGTCAGATTGGTTCCTGTAGGTGAGTACATGCCTTTCGAGTATAAGGTGATAGGACTCGTGGGAACGGAATCGAGTTACGGAGAGTGATGTCGGACCTCGTGATAGGAAATTCCCGTTCGAGTCTGGCATTCCTGTTAGATGTGTGTTCTTTCACATTTCCGAGGACGAAAATGTTTTAAGGAGGATAGATTGTAATGCCTCGTTTGATTATGGAATTGTTGGGAACTATTTGTCATTATTATTATTATTGAATGTCTAATATTATTATTTGACTAATTAATTGTCTAGAGCGTATTTTGCTCGACATTTTTCATTTAGACTTATTATTATTTAAATGGATATTCTCGTCTAATTAATATAATAAGTCGTGAAATTTTATTTGTTATTCGTAGTCAATCAAATCGATCGGGAATTCTCGTTATACCGTATATTTTATTTTTCGACCCAAAGAGATTTATTTCTAGCCTTTATGATTAATTGTGGACCTTTATCCTTTTAGTTGTATTTTTCCAGCCCTTTTGTTATTAAATCCTAGCCCAGTACATTATATGGGTTCGGCCCAAATCCCTTTCATTTTTTTTGGCCCATTTGCGAGTGTTAAATTTTAAGCTCAAATGATTTATTGACTTGGCCCAAATGGAATTACATTCTGCAGCCCTTTAATTTTTCCCCACGTGATGATTGGATGATTCTTCTCTCCCGTCAATTCGAAAGTTCTGGTTGCGATATTTGGGGAAAATCTCTCTCGCACTTCCTTGGCACTTGCTTTCAAATATCTGCGAGTTGAGATCTTAGATTCCCAGCATTTTTCGATCATCTCCTTCTCCCCTCCTCTCGCAGCCCTGCTCGGGTTAAATCTATCGCACCCTCTTTCCGGTGAGCGCATATCCGGGCAGCATCAATTATCCCTGCGACCTCCGCCATTCTTTCCGGCAAGTTCGTCCACCTTGTTCGCGAGAAGACTCCTACAGTCGCCGATTCGCGCCGTTTGTTGCCGGAGCATCCAACAGCAGGCCCGTCACTAACAGCTCGCGATCCGTTCCTACTCGCAGCCAACGTGTCTGCCATAGCCGAGGAACGCGAGCCGCCGTCAACCGTCGAGACGTCCGTCGGGGAGGAATCCGCAGCAACCCATCTGTCCCTCTGTTAGTCGAGAAACAGTGGCGGCCCTTGTCGGCCCGTTTGTTTCACAACAGCCCCTCGCTGGATCTTTACACGCAAGAAGCCGTACAGAACCTTTGCTCACACGAGACGAAGTCGCCACGACCCTTACCGGTGGGAAGTTGTATACGCCGGCAACGCCTTACGCATTCGAGCAGCCCGTACGAGTGAAATTCCCCGTCGGCAATCATCGAGCAGACTCGGGCCCACCGAACAGCAGCTATGCTTCAGTCGGGAGCCAAGCAACCCCGTTCAAATCTTGCAGCAAACCGCTAGCCGTTATTCGCGTAACATCAGGCCCGTTTCCTGTCCCTGAGCAGCAGCTGGGAGTTTTGTCAACGAGCAGCGGTCGGGTTCTTTTGAGCCGATGAGCCCGTACAAGTCGTCTACCCCCTCCCGTCAACCCCGCCGGCGGTCTAGCGAGTAGCAGCGGCCCTTTTCGGCGATCCCCAACTGTAGCAGCGGAGGCCGGGGGCCATTTCGGGTGAGGCCACCTCGGTTACTTTTCACGCAGAGTTATGTCGAGCGTTTTCCCGTCTCTTTTCAGCCGTTAATAGCAGATCCTTGGAGAAGGTAGAAAGGTTAATCCTTTTTCCTTGTTTAGAATATTTGAAGAGTTTAAGGCTTAAGGTTCATTGATTTTGTATTATTTAAAACATTTTTGAGTTTAGTTGGGACTCTCGTATGCTGCCCGTATTTTGAAAATTTGCAAAGTGCGGCTATCTGAAAATTTATAGCCTCGAATATTTTGCTGTGAAGTGGTTTAAAACCAGTTTAGTTGCCTTGTGAAGTGGTCCTTTTGAATTCGTTTTACTTATAGCTGCCAGGTGATCAAAATTTTGATTAGGAAATTTGGTTTGTAAATAATGCATGTTTGCCATGTGTTTTGTCATAAAATGATTATGCCGTGAGTTGATGCCTTTGTTTCTCAAAATTTTGCCATTGAAAAGGAAGTTGAAATCACTCTATTGCTTTTGCCGTGAGTGTTATTCTAAGAGCCGTGAGATTTTACCTCATTTTTGTTCAACAATTTATGTTGGAAAATTGATATGCGAATGCCTTATAATTATAAAAAAAAGTAGGGGGGTTTTATTTAAATTATTCTAGCCTATAAAATTTCTTATAAAATGAGAATTTTGTGGAGTTAAGGCCGAGGCTAAATTTTAGACTTTAAAGAGTATTTTCGAGATTTTTATTTTTTTACAAGTCCGAGTCGAGAGTTCCAACATCTATGAAATAGAAGTAAAGATTTTATAAGTCGTGAACCTTAAGCTAGGAAATCCTTCAAATTGGTAAATTAGTTACCGAGTTAAGAGTTAGTTGTTTATCTGAGTATCGCTTATTCTTATGTAGATTCGGAGGTGTCGAGCCCTCGAGTTGTTACATAAGCGACGACTCTCAATTTCAGTTCAGAATATCCAGGTGGGTTTAATGTAAATTTGTCTATGCTGTAAATGTTATTACTGTTTTAAATTTTTGGTATGATCAAGTATGCATGTGGAACATGTAGCCTTCGATGTGAGCTGTACCGGCCATCGAACGGTTATCCCCGTATCTATAGAACGTACCCGTTGGGTAGTCTCCTTATTTTGAGCCGTAAGTCCTGGGTTAAAGGTCCCTGTGCTGGACACATTTTGAGCCGTAAGTCCTGGGTTAAAGGTCCCTGTGCTGGACACATTTTGAGCCGTAAGTCCTGGGTTAAAGGTCCCTGTCCTGGACACATTTTGAGCCGTATGTCCTGGGTTAAAGGTCCCTGTGCTGGACACATTTTGAGCCGTAAGTCCTGGGTTAAAGGTCCCTGTGCTGGACAACCCCGTTGGTAAGACCAAGGTGAGGCCTTGGCCGGCGAGTTACTCCTACTGGCCGGACACTCGTTGTAAGGCCTTAGATAAGGCGTTCGGTATATAGTTCGACAGTAGTCTATTGCTATAGGTGTGCACATGAGTCTATTATTGATATGATTGATAGGAGATCGGGATAATTAATTGATTCGTATACATGCTGAGACCATACCTTATTGATTATCGATTACTGTTTCATTATTGTGAATAATGTTTACTGCATAGTGGTGAGCACTACTTTTTCCTATTGTGCTCATCCCCACCTGCTCTTCATGGATGCAGGTTAGTAATTGCGGGCACGACAGAGGAAGGCGAGTGGTGGTCATATTATTGATTATTTCCTCTGTTTAAAACTTTTTAGTATGGTTTATGCATTCAGGATTCATGTTGAGTACTGAATTATTGATAGGGAGTGTACTCTCTAATATTTATGGATTTGATGAACTCAGTTTTGGGAGTTGATGTTATTTATGAACCCGGTTCGGGTGTTGACCTATTTATGATTATTGAACCCGTTTGGGAGTTGCATTTATGAAAATGTTAAAATTGTTTTTGGAAATGAGTAGCGCCTCAAGTGTTTTGAAATAAATTTTGAAAAGTTTATTCGGATTTTCGGCAAACAAAAGTGGGGCGTTATAGTTTGGTATCAGAGCCAGTCTGCGTTTCTGTAGACTGGTATGTGTGAATTATGTGAAATACTTGCATAATATGTATATGACCACTCGCTTTCGTCGTGCCGCGCCAACTGAGGTATGAATACTTGAGTAATATTAAATTGCTTATGTGAAGTATTATGATATTATGAGATGTAAATCGGGGCTTAAGAATTTATCCTCCTACTTTTGAACGTTCTGGAACTCTAGTTGAGTGGCGAACCTTAGTTGTATGAACTTGAACTCTAGAGATATAGAGTTAAGTTTTAACTTGAGATTTTGTTTGTTTAGAAATTCGATATGATGTTATCGAGTTAAATTATGTTTATAGCAGTGCTCTTGCTATAAAACTTGGTGTCCTCGAGTGAGGGCCATTCGCAATGCCATCTCGAAAGGAGAAGGCTTAAATGAGGGGAGCAGACTACCGAAGAAATCTCAGGTGCATGGGTTATTCGGAAGTCTGTAACCGTTGTCAGTTGCGTGTTAGAACCCAGTCGAATGTGAACTGGGAGTAGAGTCTGGGTGCCTTGTGCATATTAAATGTTCAATCCCAAGGAGTGTTGGGAAAACTTAATGCGTAACACTGTCGCGACTCTCGAGAGTGACTAGGCCTCGAGAAAGACGATAGTGACCTATTCTTTTGCGAAAACTCTCAGCGAAGGAATCCGACCTTGTTCTTAAGGCGGATAGACCGATCCGGCACCGTGTGTATATTTTTATTCCGCAATTTTGAGTGACATTCCTGTTTTGAAGGAGACGTCAAAATTCTTTTTCCGTATTTTGAGCCGCGAGCGATTTCTAGTGACAACGGGACTTACCAGGAGCAGCTTGAACCGATGATGAAACAGTGAATCGTGAACTCGTGAAGGCGAAACAGTCGTGCTTCCTTTCTTAAATTCTTGTCTTCTTGTGCACTCTTGCGAACCTTTTTCCCATTCGCATGGCAAACAATTTTGAATTGTGCTTGAGGCTTCTTTTTGTTATCCGATTTCCGTATATTGAAGATTTTACTTTTGATTCGCTGGGTAAACTATTTTAAGTTTCCCAACCTTCAAATTTCGTTTCTTTTGAAGTTTAGCTAATTCTACTCTATTTTATGTTGGGAATTGACTTTGTTTTGAAAAACCTGATTTCAAGCGAGATTAAGCATCTCTTTGTTTCTGCTTATCTTTATTCTCTTGCGAAGTATGAGAGTTTCGTTCGAATGCCATCGCTAAATATCACGAAGACTTGAGGGAAAATTTTTTTTCTATCGCCGCTTATGTGAATAGCCTAACCTCGAGGGGGACAACAATTGTTCACGCTCGGCATCATGATAAACGCACGAGAGCTGAAGCCAGCACAATTCGATTCGATTAGAGGATGGAGTGTTTTTTCACCTTAAAAGATTATGCAGAAATCTTTTAAGGAGGATAGTCGAGTCTGGAGCAAGCACATCGCGTAGTGCAGACCCGTCCTTATTCTGAATCTTGTTCATCGCAAAATTTTGTTCTTTTCCTCCTTTCGGAATCTGGGAGGAACTTCGTGTTCAAATTCCAAAGTGTGAAGATTGGGAAGTGAGTTGCGCTCGTTTAGGACTGCTGACACGATTAGCTACCCGATGAAGAGTTGACGTATCGGCCGACGCTGCTAGTCGGAAGAGCCAAGGCGAGCTATCTATTTAATGGCTCGACAGAAACCGCTGAGAGAATCGCCATGAGAGTTCTTTTGAGATTTCGCGTATCGTTAGATCTGTGGCGTATAGCGTTTTATTGTTTTAGGAAGTTGGTGGACTTGGAACTCGAACTTGCACCTTGCTATTTTTGAGACCTTTTGAAACTTTTGAATTTGTGAAACGCCTGATATATATATATATTGTTTTGTTGACCCAAAATTTTTGAAATTTGGTAAAACCATTCCTTTTTGGCAGCCTTGAATTGTAACTTCTTATGAAAACCTGGACCAAAACGCCGACCCTGACTGGGTGTAGCCACGCGAAGTGGTGGCCGAGCACGCACGACCGTGCTGAGAGACGTGAGGCTAGCGCGCGGCCAACCGTTGACTCGCACGCGAACTGCAGCCGCCATCACCGAACGCACAAACTCCCCAGGCCAGCGTGTGCGGCCAAGCCTCGACCTTACAGCTGGTCTCCGAGTAAGTGGGTACGCACGCGTCCCAGCACCCCGCTTATGCAGCGCCAGCGAGCGTGCCGCCTCTTGGGTGACAGTACACTAATCCCAAACCTTCGGTTCATTTCTTTGATCGACCAGTTTTTGCTGAGATATTTATGTTACCCCGAACCTTGAACCGAGAGCTCCAAGTCCCACAAAAAGGTGTATAAATCCTTAATCGGTGGTTTCTGATTAAGGAGTGTAGTCGATGAGTCCCTATGCTTTACTTGAGAGTTTCTCGAGTCGGCAAATTGGGAACGTCGTGTTGCTTTGGGTCAAGCCTTATGTTTGTGCATAAGGCTTGCGTTCGACTCGTGGAGTCGATATCATAAGAGTGTGAGCTTGATGGTGTCGTGTGTTATGTATGTGGTACCGTGTTGTGGTCTCAGATGGAGACGCACGGTCTGTGATTAAATTGTGAGCAAGTTATCAGTGTGACTCGGATACGAGACTGAAACTTGGCGTCACGTGTCCACCTTGATGGTGAGGTAGTCGGAGTACGCTGACAATACACCGAACGACTGGTTGAGGTCTTGTGTATTGTTGGGTATGAAGCACGTCGTTGATACTCATGAGTATAGGCTAAACCGAACTGGGTTCCTTGCAAGAGGATGTACACCTGAGCTCGGGCAGGACTGATCACCCTCCCAAGCAAGAAGGTAAACATATGAGCATAGGGCGAGTCAGATTGGTTCCTGTAGGTGAGTACATGCCTTTCGCGTATAAGGTGATAGGACTCGTGGGAACGGAATCGAGTTCCGGAGAGTGATGTCGGACCTCGTGATAGGAAATTCCCGTTCGAGTCTGGCGTTCCTGTTAGATGTGTGTTCTTTCACATTTCCGAGGACGGAAACGTTTTAAGGAGGATAGATTGTAATGCCCCGTTTGATTATGGAATATTTGGGAACTATTTGTCATTATTATTATTATTGAATGTCTAATATTATTATTTGACTAATTAATTGTCTATATCATATTTTGCTCGACATTTTTCATTTAGACTTATTATTATTTGATTGGATATTCTCGTCTAATTAATATAATAAGTCGTGAAATTTTATTTGTTATTCGTAGTCAATCAAATCGATCGGGAATTCTCGTTATACCGTATATTTTATTTTTCGACCCAAAGAGATTTATTTCTAGCCTTTATGATTAATTGTGGACCTTTATTCTTTTAGTTGTATTTTTCCAGCCCTTTTGTTATTAAATCCTAGCCCAGTACATTATATGGGTTCGGCCCAAATCCCTTTCATTTTTTTTGGCCCATTTGCGAGTGTTAAATTTTAAGCTCAAATGATTTATTGACTTGGCCCAAATGGAATTACATTCTGCAGCCCTTTAATCTTTTCCCCACGTGATGATTGGACGATTCTTCTCTCCCGTTAATTCGAAAGTTTTGGTTGCGATATTTGGGGAAGATCTCTCTCGCACTTCCTCGGCACTTGCTTTCAAATATCTGCGAGTTGAGATCTTAGATTCCCAGCATTTTTCGATCATCTCCTTCTCCCCTCCTCTCGCAGCCCTGCTCGGGTTAAATCTGTCGCACCCTCTTTCTGGTGAGCGCATATCCGGGCAGCATCAATTATCCCGGCGACCTCCGCCATTCTTTCCGGCAAGTTCGTCCACCTTGTTCGCGAGAAGACTCCTACAGTCGCCGATTCGCGCCGTTTGTTGCCGGAGCATCCAACAGCAGGCCCGTCACTAACAGCTCGCGATCCGTTCCTACTCGCAGCCAACGTGTCTGCCATAGCCGAGGAACGCGAGCCGCCGTCAACCGTCGAGACGTCCGTCGGGGAGGGAATCCGCAGCAACCCATCTGTCCCTCTGTTAGTCGAGAAACAGTGGCGGCGCTCGTCGGCCCGTTTGTTTCACAACAGCCCCTTGCTGGATCTTTACACGCAAGAAGCCGTACAGAACCTTTGCTCACACAAGATGAAGTCGCCACGACCCTTACCGGTGGGAAGTTGTATACGCCGGCAACGCCTTACGCATTCGAGCAGCCCGTACGAGTGAAATTCCCCGTCGGCAATCATCGAGCAGACTCGGGCCCACCGAACGTTCAAATCTTGCAGCAAACCGCTGGCCGTTATTCGTGACATCAGGCCCGTTTCCTGTCCCTGAGCAGCAGCTGGGAGTTTTGTCAACGAGCAGCGGTCGGGTTCTTTTGAGCCGATGAGCCCGTACGAGTCGTCTACCCCCTTCCGTCAACCCCGCCGGCGGTCTAGCGAGTAGCAGCGGCCCTTTTCGGCGATCCCCAACTGTAGCAGCGGAGGCCGGGGGCCATTTCGGGTGAGGCCACCTCGGTTACTTTTCACGCAGAGTTATGTCGAGCGTTTTCCCGTCTCTTTTCAGCCGTTAATAGCAGATCCTTGGAGAAGGTAAAAAGGTTAATCCTTTTTCCCTGTTTAGAATATTTGAAGAGTTTAAGGCTTAAGGTTCATTGATTTTGTATTATTTAAAACATTCTTGAGTTTAGTTGGGACTCTCGTATGCTGCCCGTATTGTGAAAATTTGCAAAGTGCGCCCCTCTGAAAATTTATAGCCTCGAATATTTTGCTGTGAAGTGGTTTAAAACCAGTTTAGTTGCCTTGTGAAGTGGTCCTTTTGAATTCGTTTTACTTATAGCTGCCAGGTGATCAAATTTTGATTAGGAAATTTGGTTTGTAAATAATGCATGTTTGCCATGTGTTTTGGCATAAAATGATTATGCCGTGAGTTGATGCCTTTGTTTCTCAAAATTTTGCCATTGAAAAGGAAGTTGAAATCACTCTATTGCTTTTTCCGTGAGTGTTATTCTAAGAGCCGTGAGATTTTACCTCATTTTTGTTCAACAATTTATGTTGGAAAATTGATATGCGAATGCCTTATAATTATAAAAAAAAAGGCGGTTTAATTTTAATTATTCTAGCCTATAAAATTTCTTATAAAATGAGAATTTTGTGGAGTTAAGGCCGAGGCTAAATTTTAGACTTTAAAGAGTATTTTCTAGATTTTTATTTTTTTACAAGTCTGAGTCGAGAGTTCCAACATCTATGAAATAGAAGTAAAGATTTTATAAGTCGTGAACCTTAAGCTAGGAAATCCTTCAAATTGGTAAATTAGTTACCGAGTTAAGAGTTAGCTGTTTATCCGAGTATCGCTTATTCTTATGTAGATTCTGAGGTGTCGAGCCCTCGAGTTGTTACATAAGCGACGACTCTCAATTTCAGTTCAGAATATCCAGGTGGGTTTAATGTAAATTTGTCTATGCTGTAAATGTTATTACTGTTTTAAATTTTTGGTATGATCAAGTATGCATGTGGAACATGTAACCTTCGATGTGAGCTGTACCGACCGTCGAACGGTTATCCCCGTATCTATAGAACGTACCCGTTGGGTAGTCTCCTTATTTTGAGCCGTAAGTCCTGGGTTAAAGGTCCCTGTGCTGGACACATTTTGAGCCGTAAGTCCTGGGTTAAAGGTCCCTGTGCTGGACACATTTTGAGCCGTAAGTCCAGGGTTAAAGGTCTCTGTGCTGGACACATTTTGAGCCGTAAGTCCTGGGTTAAAGGTCCCTGTGCTGGACAACCCCGTTGGTAAGACCAAGGTGAGGCCTTGGCCGGCGCGTTACTCCTACTGGCCGGATACTCGTTGTAAGGCCTTAGATAAGGCGTTCGGTATATAGTTCGGCAGTAGTCTATTGCTATAGGTGTGCACATGAGTCTATTATTGATATGATTGATAGGAGATCGGGATAATTAATTGATTCGTATACATGCTGAGACCATACCTTATTGATTATCGATTACTGTTTCATTATTGTGAATAATGTTTACTGCATAGTGGTGAGCACTACTTTTTCCTATTGTGCTCATCCCCACCTGCTCTTCATGGGTGCTGGTTAGTAATTGCGGGCACGACAGAGGGAGGCGAGTGGTGGTCATATTATTGATTATTTCCTCTGTTTAAAACTTCTTAGTATGGTTTATGCATTCAGGATTCATGTTGAGTACTGGATTATTGATAGGGAGTGTATTCTCTAATATTTATGGATTTGATGAACTCAGTTTTGGGAGTTGATGTTATTTATGAACCCGGTTCGGGTGTTGACCTATTTATGATTATTGAACCCGTTTGGGAGTTGCATTTATGAAAATGTTAAAATTGTTTTTGGAAATGAGTAGCGCCTCAAGTGTTCTGAAATAAATTTTGAAAAATTTATTCTGATTTTCGGCAAACAAAAGTGGGGCGTTACACTTCTGTTGACCCGTTTGACCTCATTTTTCATATCGAGTCAATTTTAGAGATTTTTACAATAAAATCCCGAGTCTAGTTTTTAAAACCTAGTGTTCCAACTTCCACAGAACTTCACGAACGGCTTAGTCGAAAATATTTGGCTAAGTATGATTATTCGTGATGTCTTTCTAAGGGTCAAGATAAAATACTTATGAAGTATTCTTGACTAAATGTAGGTGCTTGACGAGTTGACCTCGCAACCTACACAGCAGACCGGTGGTATTTCCATTCCGCTGAACCAGGTGGGTTTTATTTAAAAATCGTCTATGCAATAAATTATTTGCTTACTTGCGTATGATCAATGTATGAATGTGAATCGTGTAGCCTTCGATGTGAGCTGTACCGGCCGTCGAAGGGTTATCCCCGTAGCTATAGAACGTACCCGTTGGGTAATCTCCTTTTGGGATCCGTGAGACCTGGGCATGGGCCTTGGCGGGTGAACCCTGTTGTAAGACCAAGGCGAGGTCTTGGTCGACGAGGGTAGTTTACTCCTACTGGCTAGGGGATCGATAGAAGCCCGAGGGGCATTCGATATTTTACCCAGCAGTAGTCTATGCGTTGGTGTGCACATGAGTCTGATCTTATGATGATATTATGATGGGAGATTGGGATATTTAATTGTTTCATGTACATGCGGTGATCATACTGAATTATATTATGTTTATCATTTATTGCATAGTAGTGAGCACACCGTTTTCCATATGTGCTCATTCCCACCTGAAATTAACATTTCAGGTTGAGCAAGGCAGGCATGACGACGAGAAGGGGCGAGTGGTGGTCGGTCTTTATGACCCGATTATTTAATTATTGCTTCCGCTATTTTATGAACTGATTTTATGAACTTATGAAATTATGAATGCTGAGATTTCATGACTTTTGAAATAATGCCGGGGAGATGCCCCGTGAATCTTGTGATGAATTTTTGGAAAACCCGGTTTGGGTAAAAGATGATTTATGATTTTATGAATCCCATTTTTGGGAGTTGATTGATGCCAAGAAATGATGATTGATGTTGAATTTAAGTGAGCAACGCCACAAGTGTTTTGAAATGAATTTTGAAAATTTAACTGATTTTTCTGAAAAGCCATGGATTTTCGTTAAATCAAAGTGGGGCGTTACACTTCCTTCTGCAGAATCTTCGTCGCCTTTGCCGTGGAAATAACCCGTGGCAAGGTTCGGGCTTTCGTTCCGTAAAATTTGATATGGTCTCTCTTGGATAAGTGCAGTATGACCTCCCTGTCGCGGCATTTGATGTCTGCGCGATATTTCGCCAACCAAATCTATGCCAAAAATTCGATGGAAAACATTCATCTTGATCACAAACGCGTCTGTGTCTACGGTTCTGCCTCCAATAAAGAGATGCTTCCTTCTCCTTGGTGTCTATGAGGTGACGAGCAAAAGCACTTTTATTAGCGAATCTGCGCTCGTATTCCTCTACCGAGTGGCCTCATGCTGAAAAGGCACAGGACTCTTGCTTCATCTGCCGCTATTAAAATGCAGTTGAAAACTTGGCTTCTAGATCCCTCAGTGCCGGTCCCACGTCATCTGATCGTACTCATCCTACGTTCTCATATGCTAGTAGTCGTTCTACCAATCATTGGAGTTGGCCCATGACTACAGCCTGTTCCCGTTCGACGAGTGGGTTCAGAGCTCTGTGGAACAGCACTCTGGATAGCCACTAACTTTTTGACGAGAACACGGTATAACCAATTAAGAAATAGCTATACCATACTTGAAATGTTTGATCAAACCGAAAACACCTAGCTTGGCTAGAGTTCCGGTGTACTTAACTCTTCTGAGTTCTAGCTAGAGTTCTGACTTATTCTAGAGTTCTTAGACTTAGTTGTTCTAGAGTTCTGTCTAGAATTCTTGGTCTTAGCTCATCCTTCTAGAGTTCTCTCGCCAGAGTTCTCTTTCCTATAGGAGGATAGTTATCTAGGCCCCATACTTGAACTTGAATAAGCACTTGCAAAACTTAAAACTTGGCTTAGGTGACTTACCTCAGAGTCAGCGCGGAGTGAGCGTGGCGTGGTCATGCTTTTTCTAAAACTTTTTAAAGTATCCAGAACGCTAACTGCTCTGATACCAAGCTGTAAACACCCCGCCCTACTAGTCTTTGAATACTGAAAATCAGAGTAATTTTTTTTTTCTTTTTGCTTTTATTTTCAAAATATCGTGCGAGTTTATTTACGAAATTACTTTCTATATTGTGGGATGCTACGAAAACTTTCTTAACTTTATTTTTCGGACATAAAATAAAACATGCATCCAATCAAGCCACTGTGGCGGTAGGAAAAATATACATGTAGTCCGCTTGATCGCACTAACTCAGCGGAAGCTTACAAATAAATATACATATCACACTCATACATATAAATACACGCTTATAATTTTTGGGCCATATTCGCGTATAAAAATGTCCACTGCTCATGACCACGCTTGCCACATCTGCTCACCCGGCAGGCTGGATTCTGTCACCTGAAATAAGAAAGACTTTGGGAGTGTGAGCACATCTGCATGCTCGTGGGAAAAACTAGAACTGTAATAATCTTACTTGCAAACATAAACTTAAAGGCAACATAAAATAAATAAACTGTACTGAACCGTAAAACTTTTTTAAACTTTAGCTTTGGTCAAACGACCCTTACTCGGCCCTTGGCCGCTCGTGTGCACACCCCGATGGGATATTAAGGCCCTTGGCCTCCACCGGTACCAGGTGAAACTCGGAAGGCCCTTAGGTCGGCCCCTCACCTGGGAAAACTAACTGTCTCGAATACCTCTGTCATGGTACAGATATTATAGATGATGTGGAACCCAGTACTTGACCCCCAAATCTCCGCAAGACCAGTACTGGATAAGACAACATCAATAATACACCAGATCATGACTTCAATATATAAGAGTTGAACTGAAATCTATGGTCAGAAGACCCTCGGCCCTCGGCCACTCATGTGCACACCCCGATGGGAGGATATTAAGGCCCTTGGCCTCCACCGGTACCAGGTGAAAATTATGGCCCTCGGTCCGCTCACCGTGGGCCTATCATCTGGGAGTACCAACTGGACCACAAACGGGATAATTCAACCGTTTGGGTAAACATCTTACTAATGTACCTTATACATGATAACTGAAATGCGCAATGTAACGCCCTGTAAAGGCTCCCACCTGATAACTGAAATCTAACGCAAGTGCTTGAAACTGGAGTAGCAGTCGGAGGCTTAACTCTCCTTAGGCTACATAAACATTTACACAAAATAATGCTAAGTATCATGCTCGGAATATTTAATTATATGCTAAGATGCTCGAATTTATCTAATCGTTAAGACTGGACTGGCTTGGCTAAAAAAAATACTAAAATTCCAGAAGGAGATTCGAACCAAAAGTCACGAATCAAAACAGACTCGAACTGCCGGTCGAACCGGCTGGTTCGCTGACTGGCCGGACCGCCGGCTCGGCTGAACCGGGCGGTCGGGTGCTGGATCGGGCTGACCGGACGGACAGGTGCGGGTGGACGCGGGGTAGGCGCGGACAGAGGCCACACGGGCGCTGGCCGGCGTCCCCGGGGTCACTAGGCACTCAGGTGTGCTGCTGGGCACGCACCGAGGCCTACTAGGCTCAACAGACCCGACTTGGGTCGGCATTGGGCATGGCACGAGGCTCTGGCGCGAGACCTCATGCACTGGGGCTGGCACGGCGCTGCTGGGCACCGTGCATGCGGTCTGGCCACGTTGGGTGCCGATGCCACGCGGGCTGGGGCTACTCGGGCTTACTCCACGCAGGCAAGAGCGGCTGGCTCGAGATCACGCGTGCATGGGTGTGGACAGCGCTGTCGGGCTCTGTCGGAGGGTGCTGGCACTACGGGCACCCAGACAACGCACGCGGACGCGGACAGACGCTGCGGGGCGCTGTCGCATACAATGAGGGCTTGATGAAGGATCGTGTGTTACGTCTCGCTCGATTCGCTCAAAACCCGCGCCGACGCCTTGGTTCCTTTGCGATAGGTTGCTAATACGCGCGTCGACGCCTTCGTACTTCGCGATAAGTGTGACGAAACTCGGATGTTAGTCCTATTCCAATCACTGTGACGAAACTTGGATGTTGGTCCTATTTCTATCACGAACTCTATGTAAACTCACAGGAGAAAACACACGAGAACTTTGAACACAATGTTCGACTCTTTTCTTATTCCTCAACATCATAATTTCGAATGGTACATAGGTGGGTATTTATAGATACCAATTAGATCTAATCCTAGTCTAAATAGAACTCCTAATCTATGCAAGTAAATAATTCCTAATGCAACTAAACATCTAGAGAATATAGACTTCCCTAACAATTTAAAAGACTAATAAGAAACTAATAGGCACATGCCTTTTATTTGGACTCCTAACCAACTAAGACTCCTAACTAAGCTATGACAATCACGTCCATATCCTTTGCTTGCTCGGCAAGTCTCGCGCGCATCGAAACCCTATCCGCCCCATGCGTCGCGCGCCTCGCTAACCCTAGTCCTCGTCGCCCTCGGTCTCTTGCGCGCCAAGGTACGCGCCTGTGCCCCACGCGTTGCGCGCTACTCCCGCTCTGCGCCCGCGTGCCTTACCGCGTGTGTCACTTCCTTGCTCGCTCATCGCCTCAGACGCGTCCCAGTCACGTGCGCATGTGTCGCGCACGCTCGCCACGTCGACCTCATCGTCCCACTCGACTAACGCCTCGCGCGTGACTTCCGCCATCGCGCCCTTCCCGCACCAGCTCCTCGTGCTCCTCGCACCATCCATACCATCGGGCTCATCGCGACTCCCCAATCCTCTCGCGTGTCCGTCCCATCGCAACCGCGTCCCGTGCACGCTGACCACCCTACATCCACCCCTCGTGCACCGTTGGCCTTAGCTTGCATTCGTCATGCGTGTCGCTCTCTTGCGCACGCCTTGCACCAATCACCCACCTTCCCGGGTACAATCTTCTCACTCTCGTCGTCGGCCCAAGCCTCGTGTTCACGCGCACTTCTCGTCGTGCACCTCTTCTTCATTCGTCCTAGACTCGCACGCCTCGCGGCTCGGTTGCCGCGTCCCGTTGGTATACGCGCCTTAGTGCGTGCGCACACCCTCTTAGCCCATGCCCGAGCCCTTTCTTGCCTAACCTCTCGCCATCTCTCGAGGCCATCGTGGTTCTCGTCCTCGGGTTCGCCGGGGTCAATGACTACATCCGCATCAGGGCTGTTGTACCTCACACCTGCTGGGCGCGGGCACTGACAGGCACGAGGCCCGGCACTGCCGCACTACATGCGCGGCCAGTGACCAAGGCTGGCCCTTGCCAGACCTGCGGCGACTTTTCCCGATGACATGCATTACATAACATCTCAATATTATAAATTAGCCACAAAAATGCTAAGATTCACTAGTAGACCCTGGGTCTACGTGCATGTGGCTCGGAAGGGCCTATATGTCACATACGAGCCCTAACTCACCGAACTAACTATCAATTCTTGAACATATGAGCATGGCCGAGTATTCAACATAAAAAATGATGAATAAGGGCTAAAACATGGGTCATAACTTACATGCATGGTACTAAAGCTCATGGGTCCAAAATAACAAATTTTCATGAACAATTTGACCGAACAAAAAAACTCTTATCAGGATCAAACTTTTACACCATTAATGAAATAATATATGATGGTGATTAAGCTATCAATTTCGACGTTGGCATGCTTGCTACTAAAAATTTATTTTTAAGGCCATTTAATTTAAAAATTGGGAATTCATGCTTATTGACGTGCATTGCTTGATATTTCTACATGAAAAATTCTAAAATATCATAAATAAGCTGTGATTAAAAGATATGTCGAGCTAACCTTCACCGAAAATGAAAAATGGCTCGCTAGGGCTTGCTCGGGCTTGTACACGACTTTAGGGAGTTAGGCTTGACTTGGGGTGGAATTGGCTGCACTAAATAAGCTCAAAAGACTTAGAAAAATCTAAGAAACATTAGAAGTTGCCAAGCCTCGTGAGAATATGGCTGGAATGGCTTGGAGCTCGTGAACTCCTCTTCTCGGCTTGCTCGCGCGCGTGGTGGCTAGGTGATGAAGATGTGGGTCTCGAGGCCCGAGCACGACGAGGGAAAAGGGCCGGGACGACCCGAGAAGGCCGAGGAAAGGACCAAAACCACGCATGCTTGGCCTAAGGGACGGGTACGAGCCCGTATGCGAGGCCCACAAGCACGAGAAGAGCAACATGAGTCGTGGACACGCGCGGGAAAAGGAGTCGATGACGAGCACGCAACGTTGAGCTCAAGAGGGATGAAGACGCGCGCTCGAGACCGAGCTTCTCAAGGATGGACACGGAGTAGACATATGGGCCTGGGCTTAGCGAAAGTAATCCGGTCGAGCCCGAGGGTTGTCAGTGAAGGACGCGCATGGAGGTGCGCGAGGGCACGTGAGAAGGTGGTCCATAGTTGAGCAACATTTAGGCGCAAGAAAGGGCGCGAACACATGCGACGGCCTAGACGTGCATGGATGAGACCATGCCTCAAATGGATGCGCCATCGGAGGTTTCGGGATGTACATCGAAGGAGCGAAACCTGGTGGGGATGGCCAAAGCATCAGGTGGCTCGAAGGAAGGGAAGGCACGCTAGTCGGGTGCACAACACGCGCAGCACGCGTGCACGNCGCGGGCAGCACGCGCGGCGCGGGCGCAGGGCTGCCAGGGACAGCACGCGAGGACGACTTGACGGGCAAGAAACCAAGTCTTCTAGAGATCTTTTTGAGCTGAATCTTCTCTAGATTATTCTTGATTCTTTCCCACATGTTTTAATAGCTTTGTTAGCATGTTAGGACTTTGGTTTAAATTAGGTTATTAGATATTTAGTTGCCTTAGGATTTATTTATTTACTTGCATTAGGAGTTCTATATAGACTAGGATTAGATCTATTTGGTATCTATAAATACCCACCTATTGGAATAAGACCAACATCCACGTTTCGTCACAGTGATTGGAATAAGACCAACATCCGAGTTTCGTCACACCTATCGCGAAGTACGAAGGCGTCGGCGCGCGTATTAGCAACTTATTGCGAAGGGACCAAGGCGTCGGCGCGGGTTTCGAGCGAATCGAGCGAGACGTAACACACGATCCTTCACCACTAGGTAATGAGGCTCTCATTTTTTCTCTCAATCCTCACTATTATGCTCGAGCTTTAGAGTTTCTAAGGGTCTAAAATGACAGAAGAGAGGGTCTTAAATAGTTGGAGGGGGCGGATTTTACAAGGTGTGGTCAAAGGGAACGAGAATGGGTGCCTTTCACCACTTCACATGCATGGAAACTTGGAGTGGGTGGTCTTGGACTTACTTGACCTGACTTAGCACGAATTTGGAGGACTTTTCGGAGCATCATGGGGGACAAAAGAGGTCTGGTCAGGTCTGGTACAAGACAAGGGGACAAACACTTACATTTAGAATAAAAAAATCAAGTGCACATGCTCCTACTTAACTAGCTAATTTAGTTGACTTCCTTAGTACTTTGTTAGGGCCATATTAACTCAAAATGATCCTCATTAAGTGTATAATACACGCATGAAGAGGTCTTGCGTGAAAATGGGCCGGAACTTAGTCATTTAAGCTCAAGAAGGTGGGCTGTCGCGAGCTGGCGCTGGCCCTGGGCGCGGCCTGCTGGGCTGGCACGAGGGGCCTTGGCGCGGCCTGCTGGGCTGGCACGAGAGGGTCTGGGCGCGGGACTTCGTGGGCTGTTCGCGTGCATGATGCTTGGGCCGAGTATAATGCATCTTTTTGTGATCCAAGGACTTAGAAAAATGTCAAGGATGATCCATACACTTAACCAAGCATTTGGCATGGAACGGCTCAGACCTCGGGCGCGAGAAGGCTCGTGAAATTGCTACGGCTCGAGAATAATTGTCTAGGGCTTGTCTTGGAACATTTCCACACTTAGAAAAATATTCCAAGTATCCTGTTACCAAGGCTCGGCTATGACTTGGAAAAATATACTCGGAACAAAACTAGGGTTCAAAGCCAGTAATTTCTCGAGTCGACTAGACCTCAATTGTCAACCCAAACTAAGGGATTGATCTTGATCTTAACTTGACATAGAAAATTTCTAAAGAATGATCTATCAAACTTAGGAAATATTTGAGCATTTAGCATATAAAATATAACTCGAAATTTCAAAAAATTATGGATTTCACTTAAATTTGAGCAGTGAAACCGTTCTTAATATTATTACTGATTCGGGGCATTACAACAAAGCCGCAGCAACAAGAACCAAGCGAAAACCGAGCACACCGAGCTTCCTTTGCATTTTTGAGAATTTTTCAAGGTTAGTTTGCTAAATCCTTTTTAGGACTTGTTATGCATGATATAAGGATGAGAATGATTTGTTTTGATGACTTATAAGTTCAGTTGTTGAGTAGTTATAAGCATGCAAAATGTTCAAGTTGTTTCAGCTCACCCGCATGTTGTTTATGTGATGTTTGCTTGCATATTTACCTGTGCTATGTCAAACCTGCTATTGTGCGACTTATATATCTATGTCTTGTGGAATAGAGGAGTTCATAGGATCAAGAATTAGGTCAATTGGCTTAGTATAACACGAGTTCTTGATTTTTAAAGTTAAACATGCAAGATGAACTTTACATGCGTGAATTTCAGTTGCGACTTCAAACGCGTAGAACTCAAGTTATACTCGGGATAAAATTATGAAATTTTATGGACATGTTTATATATGAGTTGAGACCTTCCATACCAAATTTCATGATTTTATCATAAGAAATGAAGGAGTTATAAGTTTTAGATCGCATGCGTGACGAACTAATTTTATGTGCGACAGTACTCTGTCCACATGCAAGACATGAATGCAAAACTTTTATGTAAAATCCTCTTATGAGTGGTGAACATTGTGACCGAGTTTGAGCTTAAAATATTGATCATGTGATTTTTACAAAATTATTGCAATATGCGCATGTATATAACTGAATTCATGTTATGCTTAAGTCATGAGTTTAATAAGCAACTGAAGTCCTATTCACATGAAATTTGGATAAAAAGTACAAGTCTATGTCTACTATTTAACTGCCAAGTGTCGTGATTTTTGGAGACTTGTGTGAATTTTAAAGATTTATGAGGTTAAGAGCTCAATTATGTTTGGTTTAAATTTTAGATAAATGTAAAATCTTGATATAATTGAGCTTCATGAGTAGACATGGCTTAGTATAAGTTAAGTGGCCGGAGAGGGTCACCTTCCCGCCCTGACCGGCAAGCAGCCAGTGCCGCACAGTCAGCGTGCGCATGTGCCGCCCGTACCAAGCCTAGGTCACCAGTCGAACTCGAGCCGGTTTGGTAAGCGGACCCGGTTTGACTAAGTTAGACTGGCTGGTTCAAACCAGATTAAGATAGACTGATTAATTCAGTTTCCAGGATTCAGTCAGACTTTATCCGGAAACGCTAGATCAGTCCAGTCAAGCAGAAGAGCCAATCCAGTTTACTTGTTTACGTGATCTTATTTGTTTTATTTGTTTTGTTATGTATGCATGTAATTATTTATCTGTAATCTTCCTTATCTACCTGCCTGCTTATCTGTTATAATATAAAATGATCATTTCAGATTAAGTTTAGCAGTCAAGAAAAATACTTAGTTCATTTTGCTTGTATATGTTTGGTAGCTTGAGGAGAGTCAAGCCTCCGACAGCTACCCAGATTTTCCAGCACTTGCGTAGTCCTTTTCAGCATAACAGGTGGGGGTCATGTACTGGATTCAACATCATGTATAATATTTGTACCATGGCAGATATATGTTTGAGACAGTTAGTTCTCCAGGTGGAGGCCGACCTAAGGGCCATAATATCCCATCTGGTGACCGGTGGAGGCCAAGGGCCTTAATATCCCATCGGGGTGTGCACACGAGCGGCCGACCTAAGGGCCGAGGTTCTTTTGACCACAGTAAAGAAATAAAAGAAAAGTTTACAGTTTAAGCTCTTATATATTTATGTTCATGACACGTTAATATAAATGCTGTTTTATCCAGTACTGGTCTTTGCGGAGCATAGTGGTTTGCTCACGCCCCCATTGTGTTTTTAAGGAGTTGGAGTCGAGCGTGCCGGATGAGCACAGACGTGCCAAAGCGTGGTCATGATAGTCGAGGACATTTCTATGCACATTTTATGTCCTAGTTTTTATGATCATGTATTTATTTGGATATGTAATCATGTTATTTTCTGTTTTTCGGATGCTTCCGCTAGCAGACTAGACAGTGCGAGACAGTTCAGACATTTCATGTTTAATTCCATTATCCGTAGCGGATAGTTTGGTTGCATGTTTTATATATGTCTGTGAGCAAGTTAAGTAAGTTTTTATCTGTGACATCCCGCACCAAGTTAGTATTTTCGAAAACCAGCTCGCACGATCTTTCGAAAATAAAAGCAAAAATTTTACTCTGATTTTTAAAAGCTAGTAAGGTGGGGTGTGACAGCACTTCACGATGTGCTTTCTCCGGACTCGACTATCCTCCTTAAAAGATATCAATATAATCCTTTAAGGTGGAAAAACACTCTTTGATATGCGTCAAACCACTTCTTCTTTCGTATCGAACCGATTTGTGTTGGCTTTTGCTCTTGTACGTTCATTTCGATGTCGAGCGTGAATAAATATTGTCTTCTTCGAAGGTAAGCTTTCCTCGAAAGTGGCGATAGAGATTGTGCCTTTGAGTTTCGATGATAACTTAGTGATGGCATCCCGACGAAAATTATATATTTCGCAAATGAAGTCAATACCCAACATGAAGTCAATACCCAACATAAATAAGAATCGGTTAAACTTCAAGAGAAACGAAATTTAAGGCTGGAAAGCTTGAACAATTGCTTGCACAGCGAAACCAAGGTAGGGTTTTGAAGACAACTGTACCCCAAACAAAGCTAGAAAGAAAGAATTAGGTCGAACATCCTCCGGTGTCTAAGACTCGCCGCCTATCCCAAGGCTATTGTACTCCCGAGAACTGCAACATTATTCGCTCTCTTAAATTTTTTGCATCGAGTTAGAGGTATCACGAAACAAGCTTCAAAAGGTAAGAATTAACAGAAAATTAAAATGTTGATGCTTGGTTCCATCTGAGATTTTACGCCAGGAAGCAGAAAATCAGGCGAAATTCCCAAGTTACGACAATTGAATAACAACAAGAAGCCTCAAGCACATTTCAAAATTGTTTGCCATGCGAATGGGAATAAACAAAGATTTTCAAGAGTCTACGAGAGGACAAATCATAAGAGAAGAACAAGACTCTTTGACTTCACGAGTCCATGACTTACTGCCTCCATCATCGGTTCAAGTAGTCTCCGGTTAGTCCTATTGCCGCTAGACGATCGCTCTCGACTCTTCACACGGAACATAATTTTGTCGTCTCCTTCAAGTTTGAAGTGTCACCTTGCAGTCATGGCATAGAATATTTACGCGGTGTCAGATCGGCCAATTCGCCCCAAGAACAAAGTCGGATTCCTTCGTTTGAGAATTTTCGCAAAAGAATAGACAACTATCGCCTTTCTCGTGGCTTAGCCATCCTCGAGAGTCGCGAGAGTGTTACGTATTAAGTTTTTCCATCACTCCTCGGGGTCGAACAGTAGCTTAGACAAGGTACCGAGACTCTCTTCCCGGTTCGCCTTCGACTGGGTTCTAACACGCATCTAATGGTCCTATTGACAATGGTGACGGACAACCGAATAACCCACACATGGGACATCTTCGGTTGTCTGCTCCCTTCACTTAAGCCTTCTCCTTTTTGAGACGGCTTGCGAATGCTCCGCTCACGAAGACACTAAACAGAAACTTATAGCGAGAGAATTACTATAGATAGAATTTTACTTAATAACATCATATGAAAATTCTCAACCAATAACTTCTAAAGCAAGAGCTTAACTCTATACCACTAGAGTTTAAGTTCATACCACTAGAGTTCGCAACTCGTCTTGAGTTCAAGAATGTTAAAAGCAGGAGGATAAATTCCTAAGCTCCATATTTACATCATATATATCAGCCAATACATAAGAAATTCAAAATTACTTATAAAATCATACCTGAGTTGGCGCGGCACACGGAAGCAAGTGGTCATAACTACATCATAATAATCAATTATTTCACAGAGTTCACATAATTCATCTATAGCAGTCTACAGAAACGTAGACCTGCTCTGATACCATTCTTTAACTCCCCACTTTGATTTAACGAAAGTTCATGACTTTTCAGAAAATTCGATTTAATTTTCTAAAATCATTTCAAAAACATTTGTGGCGTTACTCATTTATTTCAAAATCCTTTTTCATGACATAACATCAAATCATAACATAATTCAACTCCCATAAAGGGTTCATCCAAAATTATCCATCACCCAAACCGGGTTTTCAAAATCATCACAGTGTTCGCGGGACATCTCCCCAACATTTTATTTCAAATCGTAATATTCTCGAGTTCATAAATTCATAAATCAGTTCATCATAGTGAAAGCGACAAATAAATAATCAAGTCATAAAGACCGACCACCACTCGCTTCACTCTGCCATCATGCCTGCCCTGTTAACCTGAAATGTTAATTTCAGGTGGAAGTGAGCACATATGGAAACCGTGGTGCTCACCACTATGCAATAAACAATAATCATAATATAAAACAGTATGGTCGCAGCATGTATACGAATAAATAAACTATCCCATCTCCTATCCCTGAGTTTCATCTCATGTGCACACCTATATCAATATATAGACTACTGCTGATACACGTATCGAATGCCAAGGCCCTTTCCTTTGTCTTACAACAATGCCCAAACAGTAGGTATCCCCGACGGCCAAGACCCATGCCTTGGTCTTACATCGAGGTCACCCGTCGGCCAAGACCCTTGCCTTGGTCTTACAACGTGGTGCCTATCGCCGGCCGAGGGCCCATGCCATGGTCTTACATGCAAAAAGAGGAGATTACCCCAACGGGGTCCGTTCTATAGCTACGGGGATAACCATTCGACGGCCGGTACAACTCGCATCGAAGGCTACATGGTTCACATGCATACATTGATCATACCATACATATAACATCAATTTATCGCATAGCAATTTAAATAAAACCCATCTGGTTATAGATTAAGCAAATAGTACACAAGAGTCGGTAGGATGGGAGCAGGGCCAAACACCTACAATAATAATGATAGTCCTATCAATAACTATCCGACACAAGGATTAACTAACTTAAGGTATCTAAGATTTATACCATCATCACTTAGTTCAACTCAGCCCATATAAGTCATATAAGCATGCATTAACATGTACATTTCATTTTCGAAAGTACAACATGAGGTTTTTTTTTTTCAAAACTTAACCCGCGCAGCGATTTTGAAATAAACACAACGTGCGGCACATTAGTCATATAAACATGATTACAGTTTCATATGAATTCTAAGACCTGCCTCTACAACTCTTATGAAGACATCAATAACAGATAAAGTCATTTATTAGGAGATAATTCAACAAACATTTAAAACAGAGTTGCAGTCAGAAAACTGAAATACTATTCACATAGAGCCTCAGTAATTATCGTATAATTCATGCTACAGGCACCCAAATGACATGATTCAAAAACTAACAAACAGCTAAGAAGTAAGAGTACAACTTTCATGAAGACAACTACAGCAAAATATTCCGTTTGATCATATATATTTCAGCAAACATTCAAATCATTGCCGCAGTCCAAAACAAAAATATCTAACTTACAGGGTCTCAGTAATTCGAGGATATAATAAGCTACAGGTATCATTTCGATATTATTCAAAATCCATTGGAAAGATAAAATCATAATCTAAAACTTTGCTAAAAAACCACTTTGGCAAATAATGAAATTAGCACCGTGTTTAAACATCAATATATTCTGCCCATTCAAATCATGTACTAATCATAACACGAAATTATACTATATACATGCGAGACTTCAAACAATTTTATAAAATCATATCCTTCATATATTAAGCTGAAACTTGGTCAAATTTTTCATCACTCATGTGAGAATTTGACATAAAAGTTTCACGTTAAAAGCTTGAACGTGGACTGAGTATTATTGCATATAAAATCATCTTGATATGCATGCGGTCTATCATTTTTAACTCATTCATTTCTCAACCTAAAATCGTGAAATTTTACAGGCATGCTTTCAACACATATATAGAGTCCTCATAAAAAGTTCACATTTTTATCATGCATATATTTCGAGTTATTCGCATTTAAAGTTGCTGCTAGAAACAGGTACATAAACATTCAGCTTGCATGCTTAACTTCAAAAATCTATAACTCGAGCTATACTATGCCAAATGACTTGATTCTTGTTTCTATGTACTCTTAATTTACTCAAGAAATAATCATAGGAAACATACATTTCCAGATTTTTAATAGCATAGCTAAAAATCGAATAGAAAACAACATATAATCAACATGCATTCAAGCTGGGGGCAACTTAAATATCTTGCATACTTATAATAACTTAAAAACTGAATACCTAAGTCATATAAAACATCAATAAACACTTAATATCATCTACTAATCATGCTAAAAACATAGCATCTTACCTCCTTCAAGAAATAATAAAATGAATGAAATGGAAGAGGTGCTGCTCGGGTCTACTCCTCTCTCCCTCTCTTGCTTGAACTCGGTTTATGAACTTGAGCGAGGATTTTGGAGGGACCTCTTTCTGGTTTTTACTAAGTACTTTGTGGAGATAAGGTGAGAAAAAATCGTGCAATAGCTGGTGAGAGGCTTTGAAGGGACATAAACATCACATGTGAGGGACATGGAAGCATGCATGAGGGGGACAAAAGGTCTAGATCCAATCTAGATCTAAAGTTAAATGTCATGTGCTAAATGCACCTTAGGTTGATAAATTTGGTCAACATGCTGATGAAATGATCTTGGAGCCTTAAAATTCATATTCATGTGAATACATGAAGAGTAACATGGTTTGAGTTGGCAAAAACAATTAAAATTTCCATTACTTCTAATATTTGGATATTTTCACTCAAAAATCTGGTTTTTCTCATCTTTGAACTTGTAAAAATAATTTTAAGCATGATATTGATGTTTAATATAAAAAAGGAGAGGAAAAATAAATTTTACGGAACCAAATTTGGACTTAAAATGCATCTATAACCGAAAACCGAAGAATTCGACTATAATTTGAATTTTCTCTAAATAAAACTCTTTTGGTTGGTTTTGATGGCTGAAAAAATACTATTAAAGATATGAAACTATAATGGTCTTAAGAAGCTGGTTGAATCGGTTCGAAGTTCGGGTCGCAATGGTTCGAACATGAATTAAAACGAACAACAATTCGGCTTACGTGATTAAACCGAATATTCAAACAGCGATCGATCAAATAAAATTGAACGAGCTATATAATCATATTATCCGCATAATAATATAATTTATAATTACATAATCAAGGCATATAAATAATAAAATAAAATGCCATTAATTAAAATAAACTCATCTAATATTCCAACGGTGTGTTACATTCACTTAGCCGAAACCGTATCACCTAAGTAGTTCGTGGAAATTCCTAATGGAGTTTAGAACTTACGGCTAACCGTCTAGACTCGATAAACCATATAAACATCACTTAGAACACATATAGCATGCAAAACATAGTGATGAGCAAATAGGAAGTCAACCAAGTCGGAAAAATATCCAAAACAAGACTCGGTTGGGTGACGCCGGAAAAACAGACTAGAATTGATAACTACCGGATCTTTTCAAAATGTACTTGGCCATTGTCACACCCCGCCTCACTACTAGCTTTGAAAAATCAGAGTAAAATTTTTGTTTTTATTTTTGAAAGAATGTGCGAGCTGGGTTTTCGAAAATACTGACTTATTGCGGGATGTGGCAGATAAAAACTTAAACTGAACTCGGGCTTGCCCGCAGACATAATAAAAACATGCAACCAGACTATCCGTTCGCGGATTATGGAATTATACATGCATAGTCTGTACTGTCTCGCACTGTCTAGAAAACTCGCTGGCGGAAGCATCCGAAATACGAATACATAACATGCGTACATAAACTGAATAAAATACACATGATCATAAATCTAGGACATAAAAATGCTGGTAAAATATGTACTCTCATGACCATGCTGCGCCACATCTGTGCTCATCCGGCACGCTCGACTCCGCCTCCTGAAAAACACAATGGGGGCGTGAGCAAACTACTATGCTCCGCAAAGACCAGTACTGAACAAAACATCATCTATAATAACGTATCATGAAGCATAAATATATAAGAGCTGAAACTGTAAACTGATCTCTGATGTCTGTTCTGATCTGTGGTCAAAAGACCCTCGGCCGTAGCCGCTCGTGTGCACACGCCGATGGGGTATAAAGGGCCTCGCCCCTCCCAACGGTCATCAGGTGGGTATAAAGGCCTCGGCCACCCAACCCGGAACTAAACTGTCTCAAACATACCTCTGCCATGGTACAGATATTATCTATGATGTGACATCCAGTACATGACCCCCACCTGAAAAACTTGAAATCTGGTATGCAAGTGCGGAAGCTGGAGTAGCGGTCGGAGGCTCGACTCTCCTTAGGCTACATAAATATTTAAGCAAAATAATGCTAAGTATAATGCTCAGAATATTTAATTATATGCTAAAATGCTTGGACTTATCTACGCGATTAAACTGGACTGGACTGGCTCGGAAAAATACTGAAATTTCCGGAACTGGACTCGGATCAGAAATCACGAGTCAAAACTGACTCGAACCGCCGGTCGAACCGGCCGGTTCGCTGGCTGGCCGGACCGCCGGCTCGACTGGGCCGGGCGGTCGGGCTGGGTTCGGCTAGACCGGGCTCGGTCCCGTGCCGGGCCAGCTGGTGCCCGGGCACGGCGCTGGGCACGGCTGGTGCGACCGGGCTCGGTCCCTGGGGCCGCTGGACATGTCTTGGCGCGGACTGGCGCTGGTGGGCACGGCCAGGGGCTGCTGGCACGGCCCGGGCACGACTGGTGCCCCTCGGGTGCGTGCTGGGCACGGCCGAGGCTCGACTGAGGCGCTGTCGTGCGGCTGGGCACGGACAGGCACTGGCCAGACGCGGCTGGCACGGGGAAGGCGCGGACAGAGGCCCCTAGGGCGCTGCCGGGCCGTCCCGAGGACACTGGGCACTCGGGCATGCTGCTGGGACATGCACCGAGACCGACTGGCTCAGCTGACCCGGCTTGGATCAGCCCTGGACCTGGCACGAGGCTCTGGCACGAGACCTCGTGCGCTGGGCTTGGCACGGACGCTGCCGGGCGTCCCTGGGCACGCGGGTGTGCTGCTGGGCACATCCCGGGCCAACTGCGTGCTCGGGCGTGGCACTGGCACGACCCGAGGTCGGCTACGCATGACACGCGAGGCCATGCGTGCACTGAGGCTGGGACAGCGCGGCCAGGCGCTGTCGGGGTTGCTTGGGCGCGACGGGCGCCACGACCCCGGGTACGACGCGGACAGGCACTGCGGGCGCGCTGTCGCGGACACTGGTGCCTCGCGCACGCTGGCGCGGGCACGGACTGGCACTGGGCCGGGCACTGGCGCGCTATGTGCGCGGGCAGTGACCAAGGCCGGCCCTTGCCGGACCTCCGGCAACATTTCCGGTGACATGCAACTCCAAACATCATGATATGGTAAAATAAGCATAAATATCACATAAAACACTAGTGGACCCCGGGTCCACATGCATGATACTCGGGAGGGCCTAAATGGCACGTACGAGCAACTTGGCCTCCGAACCAACATTCATAACTTACAAAACTACTCAGGGCTGAATGATATACATCACAAATGATGACTATAATGGCTAACACTTCGGTCATACCATGCATGCATGAGGATGGGCCTCGGGTGGCCAAAATAGCGTATTTTCATGAATGAATTGACCAAGGCAATGAACTCCATTTATTCTCAAATTTTTACAGCATCAATGGTATGATATTTAAGGGTGATTTAACCAACATTTTCGACTTTGGCATGCATGCAACTAAAATTTTATTTTTAAGGCCATTTAATTCAAAAATTCGTAACTCATATATAATGACATGCATGGCTCGGTTTCTCTTCATGAAAAATCTTAAAATATCATAAAATAATTAATGAACATAAAAATCCCGAGCTTACCTCGGTTAGAAATGGAGATAATGAACTAGGGGTCGAAATGTGGTTATGCACGGCTTTAGGGGTTGGCTTGGACTTAGGTTGTGATTTGCTCGTGCCAAACACCTCCAAGAGACTTAGAAAAATATAAGGTACACTTATATGGTGCTAAGCCTCAAGGGAATGTGCTTGGAAAAGGCTGAGGTGCGGTCCTCCTTCTTCCCCGGGGCTGCGCGCGCGAGGTAGGCACCAGCTGGGTTCTTCTCACTTTTCTGATTTTTCCCTAAGTATTTGCTCGAGTATTGGGGGTCTAAGAACTTCCTTGCATCTTATAGAAGAGGTTTATATAGGATATGGGGCGGAACTTGCTATGTGAGGTCAAAAGGGACCAAAATGGTTGGGAATCTTTCTCTTTTCATGCACATGAGTAGAGGCTAGTCATGGGGAACAATGGCTGACTTAAATCACGGTTTGGGTGGAGATTCCTGGTGGTTTACAGAGCTCAAACGTTTATTTAAGTGATCTGGTCAGCCTTGGTACAAAAGTGGGGGACAAGGACAAAATTTCTTGAATAAACAATGTTGTGCACAGGCTTCACTTCATGCTAAACTCTAGTTGACTTTCCTTAACAATGCTTAGGGCCAATTAAGCTCATTTAGACCCTTATTAAGTGCCTAATACACGTATGAGTTGGGCCCTGAGCAAAGTGGGCCGAAAATAATGGTTTTGGGCCTTAGAAGTGGACCTGCCATTCCTGCCGCTGGGCTGCTGGGCGCGGCACTGGGCCTGGGCGCGGGCTGGCGCGAGGGCGCGGCCTGGGCTGCGCGGTCACGGGCTGGCGCGGGGACATGCTGGGCTGCTCTGGCAAGATGGGCTGCGCGAGTGTGGGGACCTTGGACCCAACCTAAGGACTTCTCTTGGTATCCCAACACTTAGAAAAGATTTGCAAAGTGATGTTAAGGCATGGGGACATGCCCTTGGGCTCGGTTTGGGCGTGCATGGCGCGACTAAGGCGCGGCTCGGGTCTCGGGCACGAGACTCGACTAGGGCTCGATATAAAAGATCAAGACTTATACTTTGATATTTTTATACACTTAGAAAAATATTCTAAGTATAAAAATACCAATACTTGGCCATGCTCGGAATTTACCCGGAAATCAACTCGGAACCCAACTAGGGTTCGGAGTCGATAAACTCTCGAATTGACATGCTATTATTTATCAACCCAAATTAATGGATTAATCTTAACTTAGACTTGATATAGAATTATTCAAAGAATAATTTATCATGTTTGAGCATTTAGCATAAATAATATAACTCGAAAATTTCTGAAACTTACGGATTTCACTTATAGTCGAGCAGTGAAACCGTTCTGAATATTATTACTGTTTTGGGGCGTTACAACCTATCCTCCTTAAAATATTTCCGTCCTCGGAAATACAAAACTAAGGTGTTAGGCCAGAACTCCTACTACAGAACTAGATTAAAACATAAAAATAAAAAGTACATATATATATACATCTGAAAATCTCAAAACTCGAAATCTGGATAACGAGCTCTGATCTCGGCCTCTCTCTCCCAAGTGGCTTCTGACTCGTCGTGGCGACTCCAGCAAACTTTGACGAGCTCTATATCTCTGTTTCTCAGCCGACGGACCTTTCGATCCAGAACTGCTATCGGCCGCTCATCATACGTCAGGTTCTGCCCGACCTCTAGCCCGTCAAAGTTCACTACGTGGCTCGGGTCATACACGTACTTCCTCAACATCGACACATGGAAGACGTTGTGTACACCCGAGAGCTCTGGGGGTAATGCCAGACGATAGGCGGTGACACCAACTCGTTCGAGAATCTCAAAGGGCCCTATGAATCGGGGTTGCAGCTTCCCCCTCTTCCCGAAACGGACAACGCCCTTCATCGGCGTGACCTTCAGGAACACTTTATCTCCCTGTTCGAACTCAAGCTCCCTTCTACGCTTGTTAGCGTAGGCCTTCTGACGGCTCTGAGCCTCTCTCAATCTCTCTCGGATCTCGGCGACCTTCTGCACTGTGTCCTCGATCAGCTTGGGACCGAGAACCTGCTTCTCGCCGACCTCATCCCAATAAAGGGGTGAGCGGCACTTGCGACCGTATAAAGCTTCGAACGGCGCCATCTTGATCGACGAGTGGTAACTGTTGTTATAGGCAAACTCCACAGTGGGTATCAACTGCTCCCACGAACCACCATGCTCAAGGACACAAGCTCGGAGCATGTCCTCAAGCGTCTGGATAGTCCGTTCCGACTGACCGTCGGTCTGTGGATGATAGGCGGAGCTAAACTTCAGCTTCGTCCCCATGGACTCGTTCAGACTCTCCCAAAAATGTCCGGTAAACCGGGGATCTCTATCTGATATAATCTCGGCTGGAACGCCGTGGAGTCGAACGATTCCCTGGAGATACACATCGGCTAGCTGCTCCATGGACATGTCCATCCTGACAGGCATGAAATGGGCCGACTTCGTCAGTCGATCCACAACTACCCATACTGCGTCATGATGCTTAGCCGACATCGGCAAACCCGTGACAAAGTCCATGGTCAGCTTCTCCCACTTCCACTGCGGAATCTCTAAAGGCTGCATGAGACCCGGTGGAACCTTGCGCTCAGCCTTCACTTGCTGGCAGATCAGACACTTCTCGACAAACTCGGCGACATCTCTCTTCATCCCCTTCCACCAGAAGGACCTTTTCAGGTCGTGATACATCTTGGTGCTACCGGGGTGCGCCAAGTAAGGAGCACTATGCGCCTCAGTCAAGATTTCTTTCTTCAGAGCCTCGACATTTGGCACGACAATCCTTCCCTTGTACTCCAAGGCACCATCTGTGCCTCGGTAGAAACCTTCAACTCCTCCGGCATGAATCTTCGCCCCCATCGAGCGAATGAACTCGTCGAAGGCTTGATCCCGCCGGATCCTGTCTCGCAGCGTGGGCCACATTCTCATCGCTCGAATACCTCCCACAACTGGCAACTTGGGAGGTGATTCGACCACCTCTAGCTGCATCCGGGCGAACTCATGAATCAACTGACGCTGCTAAGTGATCATACAGGTCAGCTCGCCCTTTCCCTTCCGGCTTAGGGCGTCGGCAACTACGTTCGCTTTACCCGGAGGATAGTTGATGGTACAGTCATAATCTTTCACCAGCTCTAACCATCGCCGCTGGCGCATGTTGAGCTCCTTCTGGGTGAAGATGTACTGTAAGCTCTTGTGGTCTGTGTAAATCTCGCAGTGGCCCCCGTACAAATAGTGCCTCCAGATCTTCAGGGCGTGAACCACTGCTGCCAACTCAAGATCGTGAGTCGGGTAGTTCACCTCGTGCGGCTTTAGCTGACGGGAAGCATAAGCGACAACCCTGCCGTCTTGCATCAAAACGCAGCCTAGACCCTGCTTCGAGGCATCACTATAGATAGTGAAACCCTGTGTGGGGTCCGGGATGGTCAACACGGGTGCCGTCGTAAGCCTCGCTTTGAGCTCCTGGAAGCTCGACTCGCAACGACTATCCCACGCAAATTTCACCGACTTCCTCGTCAGACGAGACAAGGGCAGGGCAATCTTCAAAAACCCCTCGATGAAGCGTCTATAATAGCCTGCCAAACCGAGAAAACTCCGAACCTCGGTGGCATTTCTCGGGGTCGACCAGTTCCTAACGGCTTCAATCTTGCTCGGGTCAACCTCAATCCCTCTAGAGGTGACAATGTGGCCTAGAAAAGCCACTCGGTCAAGCCAAAATTCGCATTTGGAGAACTTGGCGTACAACTTCTCACGCCTAAGAGTCTCCAAAACTGTCCTCAGGTGCTCCTCATGCTGCTCCGGGCTGCTGGAATAGACCAAAATGTCATCAATGAAGACGATGACAAACTGGTCCAGGAATGGATGGAAGACACGGTTCATGAGATCCATGAATACCGCTGGCGCATTGCTCAGGCCAAACGGCATCACAACGTATTCATAATGGCCGTATCGGGTTCTGAAAGCAGTCTTGGCCACATCGGCCTCTCTGATCTTCAGCTGATGGTAGCCAGAGCGGAGATCGATATTGGAAAATACACTGGCTCCCCTCAGTTGATCGAATAAGTCCTCAATTCTGGGAAGCGGATACTTGTTCTTCACCGTCAACCGGTTCAAATCCCGATAGTCGATGCACATCCTCATAGACCCATCCTTCTTCTTGACAAAGAGGACAGGGGCTCCCCAAGGTGATACGCTCGGTCGGATGAAACCGAGACCCAAAAGCTCCTGAATCTGAGCCTTCAACTCCTGAAGCTCTTTCGGCGCCATGCGATACGGCGCTTTCGACACTGGTCCTGCTCCGGGGACCAAGTCGATGGTGAACTCCACCTGGCGGTTAGGTGGTCCTCCCGGGAGTTGGTTGGGAAAAACGTCCACAAACTCACGAACAATAGGAATATCTCTGGGAGACAGCTTCTCCGAAGATTCCCCAACGATGTTGACGAGAAATCACTGACAATCCTCTCGCTGCATGTACTTTGTCGCTTTCGCCATGGAAATAACGCGCGGCAAGGTTCGAGACTTCGTCCCGAAAAACGTGATGTGGTCTCCCTCAGATAAGTGTAGCGTCACCTCCCGGTCGCGACAACGGATGTCAGCACGGTACCTCGCCAACCAATCCATGCCGAGGATCAGGTCGAAGTCATTCATATCAATCACGAACGCGTCTACAACTAGAGTTCGACCTCCGATATCGATGCTAAGGTTCTTGGCCAGGGAACTCGTAACTATCTTCCTTCCCAATGCGAGACTGATCTCGAGAGGGTCGACAGTACTCACTCCCTGGGCTCCTAAGGCAGATAAGCACTTGGCCGAGACGAACGAATGTGTCGCCCCGGTATCGAATAAAGCGAAGATTGGAGTATGGAACAAGGACAACATGCCAGACATGGTACCTGGCTGCTCTGCGGCCTGCTCCTGGTCGAGTGCGTAAATATGAGCGGGTGCTCCACGCTGCTGCTGTCCTTGGGGTCTTTGGGCTGGCTGTCTGGGTGCTGGCTGTCTCTGAGCTGGCTGTCTCGGGGCTGGTGGTCTCTGGTCCTGCTGTGGCTGAGGGCGGTCTGGGCAATCTCTGATACGGTGGCCTGGACGGCGGCAATGGAAACATATGTCCTGCCCGGCAAGACACTCCCCGCGGTGCGGACGTCCGCAGGTAGCACAAGCCGGCAGGTCCTGTCGGGCTGGCTGGCCTCCCTGAGCTGGGCCTCTCTGTCTGCGGTTCCTCTTGTCCTTGCGGCCGTCCCACTTCCTCTTGTTCGTCTGCTGAGCTGGCTGGGGTGGCGGAATGGCGGCTGGCTGTCTGGCTGGTGGCTGGGCACGGGTGTCTCTCAGAATGCACGCCTCGATCTGCTGAGCACGCTCAACAGTCTCGGCGTAGTCAAGGAAACCATTGCTGGTGATCAAGAGTCTGATATTGCTCCTCAAACCATCGAGGAACTGTGCCGCCTTCTTCTCCTCCGTATCAACAAGATGCGAAGCAAAGGCACTCTTACGAGCGAACTCGAGCTCGTACTCGTCCACTGAACGCTCATCCTCGGTGCGTAGACGCCAGTAATCCTCCCACCAGTCTCCGGCGGCTCCCTCTATCTGCAGTTCGGCGCACGCCATCTTGTGTGCCTCAGAAATCCCCATAATACGAAAGATCCTCTCCATCTTCTGGATCCACTCGGCCACAGCTAACGGGCCACTCTCCCCAGTGAAACGGGGTGGATCATAGGTACGGAATCGGCTGACCACAACAGCCTGGTCCTGCTCAACTGGTGCCTGGGGATCTCTACGTGGTGCCATTCTGAAATTCTGGAAACGCTTGAATTGATTAGTATAGTCGATTAAGAAATAGCCATACTACTCTTGAAATAATAAAGAGATAATATCCGAAAACACCTAGCTTGGCTAGAGTTCCGGTATACTTAAACTTTCTATGTTCTGGCTCGTACTAGAGTTCTGACTTAGTCTAGAGTCCTTGGACTTAATGGTTCTAGAGTTCTGTCTCTAGAGTTATCTGTCTTATAGGAGGATAGTCATCTAGGCCCCATACTTGAACTGAGTTTAGCACTTGCAAAAACTTAAACTGAGTCAGGTGACTTACCTCGGAGTCGGCGTGGATGAGCGTGGCGTGGTCATGCTTTTCTAAACTTTGAAAGTATGCAGAAACACAAATCTGCGCTCTGATACCACCTTCTTCACACCCCGCCTCACTACTAGCTTTGAAAAATCAGAGTAAAATTTTTGTTTTTATTTTCGAAAGAATGTGCGAGCTGGGTTTTCAAAAATACTGACTTATTGCGGGATGTGGCAGATAAAAACTTAAACTGAACTCGGGCTTGCCCGCAGACATAATAAAAACATGCAACCAGACTATCCGCTCGCGGATTATGGAATTATACATGCATAGTCTGTACTGTCTCGCACTGTCTAGAAAACTCGCTGGCGGAAGCATCCGAAATACGAATACATAACATGCGTACATAAACTGAATAAAATACACATGATCATAAATCTAGGACATAAAAATGCTGGTAAAATATGTCCGACTCTCATGACCACGCTGCGCCACATCTGTGCTCATCCGGCACGCTCGACTCCGTCTCCTGAAAAACACAATGGGGGCGTGAGCAAACCACTATGCTCCGCAAAGACCAGTACTGAACAAAACATCATCTATAATAACGTATCATGAAACATAAATATATAAGAGCTGAAACTGTAAACTGATCTCTGATGTCTGTTCTGATCTGTGGTCAAAAGACCCTCGGCCGTAGCCGCTCGTGTGCACACGCCGATGGGGTAGAAAGGGCCTCGCCCCTCCCAACGGTCATCAGGTGGGTATAAAGGCCTCGGCCACCCAACCCGGAACTAAACTGTCTCAAACATACCTCTGCCATGGTACAGATATTATCTATGATGTGACATCCAGTACATGACCCCCACCTGAAAAACTTGAAATCTGGTATGCAAGTGCGGAAGCTGGAGTAGCGGTCGGAGGCTCGACTCTCCTTAGGCTACATAAATATTTAAGCAAAATAATGCTAAGTATAATGCTCAGAATATTTAATTATATGCTAAAATGCTCGGACTTATCTACGCGATTAAACTGGACTGGACTGGCTCGGAAAAATACTGAAATTTCCGGAACTGGACTCGGATCAGAAATCACGAGTAAAAACTGACTCGAACCGCCGGTCGAACCGGCCGGTTCGCTGGCTGGCCGGACCGCCGGCTCGACTGGGCCGGGCGGTCGGGCTGGGTTCGGCTAGACCGGGCTCGGTCCCGTGCCGGGCCAGCTGGTGCCCGGGCACGGCGCTGGGCACGGCTGGTGCGACCGGGCTCGGTCCCTGGGGCCGCTGGACATGTCTTGGCGCGGACTGGCGCTGGTGGGCACGGCCAGGGGCTGCTGGCACGGCCCGGGCACGACTGGTGCCCCTCGGGTGCGCGCTGGGCACGGCCGAGGCTTGGCTGAAGCCCTGTCGTGCGGCTGGGCACGGACTGAGGGTTGCTGGGGCGCGCTGGCGTGCACTGGGCACGGTACGGCGCGGACTGGCACTGGTCAGGGGCTACGCGGGCGCTGCCGGGCGCCCTGGAGGGTTCTGGGCACGCGGGCGTGCTGCTGGGCACGTCCCGGGCCGGCTGGGCTAGGGCAGACGCGGGACAGACACGGGCAGAGGCCACACGGGCGCTACTGGCCGTCCCCGAGGTCACTGGGCTCTCGGGCGTGCTGCTGGACACGCCCCGAGGCCGACTGGGCTCAGCTGACCCTGCTCGGGTCAGCCCTGGACTTGGCACGAGGCTCTGGCACGAGACCTCATGCGCTGGGCTTGGCACGGACGCTGCCGGGCGTCCCTGGGCACGCGGGTGTGCTGCTGGGCACATCCCGGGCCAACTGCGTGCTCGGGCTTGGCACTGGCACGACCCGAGGTCGGCTACGCATGACACGCGAGGCCATGCGTGCACTGAGGCTGGGACAGCGCGGCCAGGCGCTGTCGGGGTTGCTTGGGCGCGACGGGCGCCACGACCCCGGGTACGACGCGGACAGGCACTGCGGGCGCGCTGTCGCGGACACTGGTGCCTCGCGCACGCTGGCGCGGGCACGGACTGGCACTGGGCCGGGCACTGGCGCGCTATGTGCGCGGGCAGTGACCAAGGCCGGCCCTTGCCGGACCTCCGGCAACATTTCCGGTGACATGCAACTCCAAACATCATGATATGGTAAAATAAGCATAAATATCACATAAAACACTAGTGGACCCCGGGTCCACATGCATGATACTCGGGAGGGCCTAAATGGCACGTACGAGCAACTTGGCCTCCGAACCAACATTCATAACTTACAAAACTACTCAGGGCCGAATGATATACATCACAAATGATGACTATAATGGCTAACACTTGGGTCATACCATGCATGCATGAGGATGGGCCTCGGGTGGCCAAAATAGCGTATTTTCATGAATGAATTGACCAAGGCAATGAACTCCATTTATTCTCAAATTTTTACAGCATCAATGGTATGATATTTAAGGGTGATTTAACCAACATTTTCGACTTTGGCATGCATGCAACTAAAATTTTATTTTTAAGGCCATTTAATTCAAAAATTCGTAAATCATATATAATGACATGCATGGCTCGGTTTCTCTTCATGAAAAATCTTAAAATATCATAAAATAATTAATGAACATAAAAATCCCGAGCTTACCTCGGTTAGAAATGGAGATAATGAACTAGGGCTCGAAATGTGGTTATGCACGGCTTTAGGGGTTGGCTTGGACTTAGGTTGTGATTTGCTCGTGCCAAACACCTCCAAGAGACTTAGAAAAATATAAGGTACACTTATATGGTGCTAAGCCTCGAGGGAATGTGCTTGGAAAAGGCTGAGGTGCGGTCCTCCTTCTTCCCCGGGGCTGCGCGCGCGAGGTAGGCACCAGCTGGGTTCTTCTCACTTTTCTGATTTTTCCCTAAGTATTTGCTCGAGGTATTGGGGGTCTAAGAACTTCCTTGCATCTTATAGAAGAGGTTTATATAGGATATGGGGCGGAACTTGCTATGTGAGGTCAAAGGGGACCAAAATGGTTGGGAATCTTTCTCTTTTCATGCACATGAGTAGAGGCTAGTCATGGGGAACAATGGCTGACTTAAATCACGGTTTGGGTGGAGATTCCTGGTGGTTTTACAGAGCTCAAACGTTTATTTAAGTGATCTGGTCAGCCTTGGTACAAAAGTGGGGGACAAGGACAAAATTTCTTGAATAAACAATGTTGTGCACATGCTTCACTTCATGCTAAACTCTAGTTGACTTTCCTTAACAATGCTTAGGGCCAATTAAGCTCATTTAGACCCTTATTAAGTGCCTAATACACGTATGAGTTGGGCCCTGAGCAAAGTGGGCCGAAAATAATGGTTTTGGGCCTTAGAAGTGGACCTGCCATTCCTGCCGCTGGGCTGCTGGGCGCGGCACTGGGCCTGGGCGCGGGCTGGCGCGAGGGCGCGGCCTGGGCTGCGCGGTCACGGGCTGGCGCGGGGACATGCTGGGCTGCTCTGGCAAGATGGGCTGCGCGAGTGTGGGGACCTTGGACCCAACCTAAGGACTTCTCTTGGTATCCCAACACTTAGAAAAGATTTGCAAAGTGATGTTAAGGCATGGGGACATGCCCTTGGGCTCGGTTTGGGCGTGCATGGCGCGACTAAGGCGCGGCTCGGGTCTCGGGCACGAGACTCGACTAGGGCTCGATATAAAAGATCAAGACTTATACTTTGATATTTTTATACACTTAGAAAAATATTCTAAGTATAAATTTACCAATACTTGGCCATGCTCGGAATTTACCTGGAAATCAACTCGGAACCCAACTAGGGTTCGGAGTCGATAAACTCTCGAATTGACATGCTATTATTTATCAACCCAAATTAATAGATTAATCTTAACTTAGACTTGATATAGAATTATTCAAAGAATAATTTATCATGTTTGAGCATTTAGCATAAATAATATAACTCGAAAATTTCTGAAACTTACGGATTTCACTTATAGTCGAGCAGTGAAACCGTTCTGAATATTATTACTGTTTTGGGACGTTACAGCCATTTTCAATGAAACTTTACCACATTATAGAATATCCAGAAATACACACATATACCAGATATCAGCCCTTAAACCTCATTTTAATCCAACCAAATAATGTTTACAAAAATTCAGCTATAACATGAAATTCCTAGTTCCCCAGTGAAACCTTCTAATTTTTACATGAAATTTTGACACAACCAACATGATATCGAAATAAAACAATCCACAAAATTTCACATCAACATTCATCAAACTAGATTTTATCTCTATTTTTCAAGATTCTGACCAGAACTTAAATTCAACAGTTCACATGTCTACATGAATAGATTTAATCTGAAAATTTAACACAACATACTTCAACAACAGAGGGGTCAACATATAAAATTTCAAGTAATTTGGCCAAGTATTCAATTCATCATGATTTTTACCAAATCCAGCAGCACGATCATTTTTAAAAATTCATAACTCAATGCATAGACCTCCAAATGACCCGAAATTTTCACTAACATGACAAGGACATCCCAAAATACCCAGCACTCCAGGGTTTCCATGAAAATAACTCATCTCCTTCAGTTTCAACAACAACATGAAGAGACAAACGTAATACGACATGTATACATAAACACAAAATATAACCATTTATCACAAGAGTCCAACCTCACCAATTAATACAAATATTCCAAGTAAGCTCAACAATCCAACACTCCATAGTTTCACAAGATTCAATAAACCACCAAAACATAGATATAATATACTAATAATATACATAATAATCGGTCCCAAATCGCATGACACGAATTCACAACAAAGACCAAAATCGCGCAAAGATAAAAGGTGGGATTCAAAATTTTACCCCACTACTCGAATACACGAAAGGAGGAGAACGAGTTAAAGCCCGAACATGGTCACTCGCGGCCTCGGGTGACAATCGACTCGCTGAATCCCGGGCACACTTAAACAACTGATCTCGGACAATGGTCAACTGTCCAAGGTGAGCGACAAAAACTCAACCGCTACTCTTGTCTTAGTTATGCCCCGCTGCTAACGACCTGATCTCTCGGCTCTCGAAAGGACTCGGGTGCGGATCTCCGGACAAAGCTTCGGTGTTGGAAAATAAGCGCGGTCAGCCGGCTACAGGTTTGCGTGAAAGGGCTGAAGTCGGAGGTCTTAGCCGCTGCCGGAGGACGGTGCTGAACAGAGCTTGATTGTGGGGTTTTCCTCCGCCACGAAGGTCTCACCTTCTCTGTTCGCCGGTACTACTCTCTCAGCCAAAGGTCGCCGTTGAAAGAAGGGTCGCCGGAATTGATCAGCCGCACGAAGGTTGGAAATCACGAGTTGATAGGCTGCTTTGCGTGGAGGTCACGGCGACTGCTTTGTGTAAAATCGGTTTACGTGATTAAACCGAAAATCGCCGAAACAATTTGAAATCCTCATCAATAAATCCTATTAATTCGACCGAAAAATAAATTTATATATATATATATATATATATATCACACAATAACATACATATATTCCATACAATAATATCACTTAGGCATTTAATTCAAAATAATAATAATTATGCCAATAAAAATATTCAAAAAATCTAATAATCGAACGGGGCCTTACAGTCTACCCACCTTACAAAGAATTCTGTCATCGGGATTCGAAAACAAACTACGATATGACACAATTGAGAAAAAGGGAAATCATGAAATTCGGGTACTTCCCCCGAATCTCGGTCTCCCTCTCCCAAGTCGCCTTGCCTTGATAACCCTCACTGGACTTTGACGAGTACCCCTCCCGGCCTTCCGCAAATGGACCCTCTGTTCCAATAGGTCACCGGTACTTCCATACAGGTAGGGTTCTGCCTATCACGCAGCTTGTCACAGTTCACATGAACCCTGAGATTACGCACACATTTCCTCCATCATGAGGCATAGAACGTGTCATGCATCCTCGCAAGCTTCGGTGGTGGTGTCAACCATCGGGCTAAGTCAACGACTTGGTCGAGAATCATAATAGGACTGAGGAAGCACGGTGTAACCAGAACTATGGCATACTCCTCCTCTAACCGTACCAGCCATCTCGCATGGTACCATTAGGTTTGTCGCTCGATAACCATCGTTACCAGCGTATCTCCCCATGGTAAGGAGTTTCTCACACCCTACTCATCCATCAATACACAAGACACTAACCGGTCCTATCGTGTCTCGATAGCATACTCCAACAGATTAACCATATAGGGTTGATTCGTAGCATCGAGCTTCAGTCTCGTGCCCGGGTCACACCTGAAAACTCGTTCATCACATCAACATGATCCGTGCATCCCTGAAAACAGGTCGCCATGGAATCCCATGCGAACGGCTAACAATCTTAAATATCACTATACCCTCAATACTGGTATCTTCAGAACACACAGCTCTGTTCGATACCGTTGACGATGCCTTATTCCTTGCCGACACGAGTAACAACTCGTATGTGGTTTAGGAAGTATCGACTAGATATTCAGAAACAATCTCCTATCGCAAAAACGGTCTCACAAATTAGGACGCTCGACATCCCCATACTAACGATCTAACTTCAATACTCACTCACTCACACTCTTCATAGATCTCAATCTCTACGAAGTGTACATAGTCTCATATCGAGACTCAAGACTCCGCCCAAACAAACGGAACTTCTATCTGGCCAACTCGAGAAAAATCTCGTGCATGGCGTATGAACTAATTGACAAGCCTCCCTTAATCATGAAACATTGATTAGGGAATTTGTACAATGCCTCGGTGGAACTTGGAGTCCTCGGTTTAGAGTTCGAGAGTAACGGTTCAAAAGGTCAACATACGATTTGACAAGGAATACTGGTTCAACGACCCAAAAGAACATAGTCGGTTCGGGGTTTAATGCATTGTCACCCGAGAGATGACACACACACTAGCGCTGCATAAGCGGGGCGCTGAGACGCGTGCGTGCACCTGGGGAGTTCCTGCGTTCGGTGATGGCGGCGGCAGCTCTCGTGCGAGTCAACGATCGGCCACTGCAGTTGGCCTCACGTCTCTCAACACGGGCGTGCGAGCTCGGCCACCACTTCGCGTGGCTATACCCAACCAGGTTCAACGTTCAGTTTGGGGTACAGTCAAGAAATTTTCTAATCCAGGGTTGTAATGCCGAAGGTAACCCGAAAGAAAAGGTTTTTCACAATACTTCCAAAACAATGGAATTTTAGATTTCAACAAAAACAATTCCCTCAGCATTTAGGTGTCAAACAATCTCGAAAGTTTCAAAGGTTTCAAATCATGACAAGACAATAAACCGAGTTCCAAGTTCATCACCCTTTTCCTAATCGATACAATAATCACCCGAATACTAACGATAGAAATAAGGGAAAAATTCCCAAATAGGTCAAACATCGGCTCTCCAGCCATGAATATTACTGACTAGTGGTCTTTACCTAACAACGAAATGGTAGCTCGCTCGACTTTTCCGACTAACAGCGTCAGGCTGTCACGTCAGCTCTAACTCATGTAGCTAAACGTGCCAACAGTCCTAAAACGAGTTCACTCTCACATACACTGCCTATCACTTCCACACTTCTAGATCTTAGCGTAAAACTTCTCTCGCAAGTGTTTTCAGTCAACAATACAACACCAACCAAATTAAGTTTATAATCATGCATTTGAAAAGTAAATTTTATTTTCGAAAGCACAACATGAATTTTTCAAAACATAACCCGCACAGAGATTTTAAAATAAACACAACTTGCAGCACATAAGTCACATAAACATGATTCCAATTGCATATGAACCCTAAGACATGCTTCTACAACTCTTATGAAGACATCAATAACAGATAAGGTCATCTAATAGGGAATAACTCATCAAACATTTATAACAAAGTTGCAATCAACAATTGAAATCATATAACTGATAGGACTTCAGTAATTGCGGGATAAATGAATCTACAGACATGCTTTTAATGAAATTCAAGAACCACATGGCAGATAACTCAATTATTTATAACATTGCTGAAGGCCACATTGACAAATAATGATGTTATCATTGATTTTAAACATAAAAATTTTGGTTCATAAAAACTGCAAGAAACCAACTCATGTTACAAACAACACCTCAGTAATTATCCTCTAATTCATGCTACAAACCTTCAAATGACAAGATTCAAAAATCAATAGACAGTCAAAAAGCAACGCTACAATTTTCATGAAGATAACGTTTCAGATTGAGCACATACAGACATCGAAAACATGCCAGACATACAATATATACTTGCTGCCAGCTTTTACCGAAAACTGCTTGCGCAATTATTTTGTAAAACTCATAACTCACTCAATTTAAATAGGATTTTCAAAATTTCAAAAATCACTGAAAGATAACAGGATAAGCTACAATTCATATGAAGATCACATCTTCATAAAACGAGTTCTTGAGGGCTATAACAAAGGCACAACAGACGCAGTAACATCGCATGATATCCCCAAAAACAACATTCTAAAACACCCAATCACAACATAACACATAATAACAAGGGAAGGGCTTAACGTCTAACATGCTTAAACACGATTTCAACACAAAACATCATGGACCAAACGTAACTCACATGAATTCATGTACACCATAAAACATGATTTCTAGCATATCATAACATAAGTTTCGACAGGAATTTCCAGCTTTTAACCAATCACATAAACATGCTTGGGCATCAATAAATCAAATAATCCTTCAATTATTACGACTTAAAGCTCAACACACATGCATCAGTCTTCATGACCTCTGCACAATTTTCGCATGAGATTTGGTAACCATTGCCCTTCTCGAGGCTTAGCCATCCTCGGGAGTTGCGACAGTGCTACACACTAGACTTCACTCTCAGTTTTCATTGACTGGGTCCTATGGTTACAGACTTCCGAATGACCCACACACCTGAGACTTCTTCGGTCGTCTGCTCCCTTCATTTAAGCCTTCTCTTTCAAGACGGCTTGCGAGTGGTCCTTACTCGAGGACACTGAACAGAATCTTTTAGCGAGAAGATGCTACAGACATAACTTAGCTTGATAACTACATACCGAAAACTCACAACGAGGAACCTCTAGAGTTAGAATTTAAATCTACATCACACAAGTTGAAGATTTAACATAGGATTTTCAAATCACTAAAGTTCATCATTGATCATAGGTGAATAGATGTTTCCTAAGCCCCAAATAACAACATGATATATATATATATATATATAACAATTCACATCACAAGTGGTTTCTTTGCTACTTATGTAAAACACATTTTCACATCATAAGTAATTTCATTATTACTTATGTAAAACGTACCTTTGAGCGGCTTGGCATGACAAAGACGAGTGGTCGAACACAAGGTCACCATAACATTAGTCACATAATTACATAAACATGTAATTCACACATAGAGCAGTCTACAGAAACGGAGACCTCGCTCTGATACCACATTGTAGAGCCCCACTTTGATTTTAAAGAAAATCCGGACTTTCCAAAAGTTCAATAGAATATTTTTCGAAAAACATTTTCAAAATCATGGGCATTATTCAACAATTACATAGATCAAGTCGTGTCTGATCTCACGGGGATTCATTACCCGATTTTTTACGTGGTTTTCATTAACCGATAATCAACAATTTTAACATGTTATTCGGCATCGTAACTCAGCATGAACAACTAATACTAACCTGATATTCAAAGAACACAGCAAAACATGAATATCCAAATAACCTGATACAGAACGAATGCAACATACGGGTTTTCAAAACAAACCATTTCCAACATTTTCAAAGCCAAACTTGAAATCGACTAACATGTCCAATAAACTCAAACATAAGTTCATAGAAAAACGGAAGCAAAAGCAATAATAAATAACCATCCACTCGTCTCTTTATTCGTCACGCCCGCAACCTGTCTAACCTGCATTCGTGAAAAAACAGGTGGGAGTGAGCACAAATGGAAACCTTAGTGCTCACCGCTATGCACATAAACAACATATGTAATGTTAAGAAGGTATGGTCGCAGCATGAACACAAAACATTAACATCCTGTCACATCTCCTGTTCACAACGTACCAATTAACTCACTCGTGTGCACATCTATCATTAGCCGCAGAAAGGGGCTGCATAAACCCTAGTGGTGGGAGTGCGTGCCACGCATCGAACACGGCCTTACATAGGGGCTTACGTACCTGACAAGGGTACGACCATATCAGGACTTAAGGAGATTGCCACACAAGGGCACCGTACTGTAACTCGACGGGGACAACCGTACCGATGACCGTAACAGCTCACATCGGTAGGCTACATGGTTCACATGCACACATTGAACATACCGACCCAAAATACATAAACACATATGACATAGCAATTTTGAATAACAACCGACCTGGAATCCAAAGTAGCAATTAGTACACAAGAGCCAGTAGGTTGAGAGCACGGCTCGTCAAACACCTACATTCAGCAAGAATAGTCCTATCAACCACTATTCCAACACTTAAAACACAAACAATAACATTCACTTAGCCGAAACCGTATCAGCTAAGTGGTTCGTGGAAATTCCTTATGAAGTTTAGAACTTACGGCTAAACATCACTTAGAAGACATATAGCATGCAAAACATAGTGATGAGTAAAGAGGAAATTAACCTAGTCGGAAAAATATCCAAAACAAGACTCGGTTTGGTGCCGCCGGAATAAAAAGACTAGAATTGATAACTACCGGATCTTTTCAAAAAGTACTTGGCCATTTTCAATGAAACTTTATCACATTATAGAACATCCAGAAATACACATATACACCCGATATCAGCCCTTAAACCTCATTGTAACCCAACCATATAATTTTTACAAAAATTCAGCTATAACACGAAATTCCTAGTTCCCCAGTCAAACCTTCGAATTTCTACATGAAATTTTGATACAACCAACATGATATCAGAATAACACAATCCACAAAATGTCACATCAAAATTCATCAAATTCGATTTTATCTCAATTTTTCAAGACTCTGACCAGAAATTAAATTCAACATTTCACATAGCTACAGGAAGGGATTTAATCTGAAAATTTAATACAACATACTTCAACACTAGAGGGGTGATCCTATACAATTTCAAGTAGTTTGGCCGAGTATTCAATTTATCATGATTTTTACAAAATCCAGCAGTACGATCATTTTTAAAAATTCATAACTCAATGCATAGACCTCCAAATGACCCGAAATTTTCATTAACAAGACAAGGACATCCCAAAGTACACAGAACTCTAGGATTTCCACGATAATAACCCATGTCCTTCAGTTTCAACAACAAATCGAAGAGACGAACGTAATACGACATGTATACATAAACCCAAAATATAACCATATATCACAAGAGTCCAACCTCACCAATTAATACAAATATTCCAAGTAATCTCAACAATCCAACACTCCACAGTTTCACAAGATCTAATAAACCACCAAAACATAGATGTAACATAGTAATAATGCACATAATAATCGGTCCAAAATCACATGACCTTAATTCACAACAAGGACCAAAATCGCGCAAAGATAAAAGGTGAGATTCAAAATTTTACCCCACTACTCGAATACACGAAAGGAAGAGAACGGGTTATGGCCCGAACATGGTCACTCGCGGCCTCGGGTGGCAATCGACTTGCTGCTGCCCGGGCACTCTTCAACAACTAATCACGGACAATGGTCAACTCTCCAGGTGAGCGATAAAAACTTAGCCACTGCTCTTGTCTTAGTTATGCCCCGCTGCTAACGGCCTAATCTCTTGGCTCTCGAAAGGACTCGGGTGCGGATCTCCGGACAAAGCTTCTGATGAGTCTACTTCTAGATTCTAAAGTAAACCGGTGGATGTGAGCTCAGATCTGCTTGAACCGCCTTCAAATCGTTGCTAGACCGCGAGATACCTGCAAAAACTCAACGCCGGAGGTGTTTCCGGCATAGAGCCTCCGACGCTCAAGTCAGTATGAGAGTGATGAAGAGAGGCTGCGCAGCAGCTATGAGGGAGAGTGGGAGTGAGTGAGAGTTGGGGTTTAGGGTTACCTCACCTCCTTTATATAGGAGTGAATATTTACCTGGAGTACCCAGAATGCCCAAGTCGGTGGACCTAGAAGGTCCAAAATGCCATGGTCGATTCGTCTCCTCTTGCTGCTGAGTCATCTCAAGATTCCTTCTTATCCTTAGGTGTATGTAGGACTTTCAGTATGCTTCAAGCATGATGAATCATCACCACGTTCTCGGCCTCGAGGCGTAAGAAGTCGACCTCGAGCGCTGGGAAGTCGACTCATGATCATACGAACGTCCGGAGGCTACGCTGTCGTTCTTGAGTGGAGATCGTCTTCAGAGAATTGTCTTAGCGAGGTCGACTTCTGAAAGTCGACTTAAAGTATCTGGATACTCGGACGTTATGCTTTTGCTATTCTTCTGCTATTGATATCGACTAGAGAAAGTCAATAGGCTAAGGTCGAGTTCCGCGAGTCGACTAGACCGATCCCTGCCTCTGCTCGATTGCTCTCCATAGAATCGACTTTTAGGGAGGTCGATTTAAGCATGTCGACGTAGTTATGTCGACATACGAGCTGTTCGAATGGTTCACCGGTCGAGCAAGGAGCCTCTGGCCGGGTTATCCTTATATGGTTATATCATCTAGTCCCTCCCAACAATTACTCTAAGCAGTCGACTGCTTAAGAGTAAATTTGGTTATCGATTTCTTTTCTCGTCATTCGTTCCTCGATGTTGAGGCCCTTGCCTTGCAACCCTACGTTGCCGTTGCAAGATCTTATCATTACCCTCTGGATAGTTCTGACAGCCTGACACCCCCCCCCCTTCTTTTTCGAATTTCAAAATTCAAATCTGTACTTATCACATCGCTTCAATTCTGCCGCCTCGAATTACGTGACTCACCCGAACCGTTGATTTCAATTGAATCTAAGGGTTAAGATTCTTCTCCATCCTGTATAAATACCTTTCCCATCGGCCCCAAATCACTTTTCACTTCCTCCTCAAACTCTCTTCTAAGCTTTCGAATTTCTCCGGCAATAAGGCGCTTCCGAGTTTCATCGGCAATCCATTCTCCGGTAACCACAAGCTTCAAGACTTTCAACGACAATCATGTGTAAGTGCTGCGCTTTCTCCATATTTTTTGCCTTGTTCTTTATTTTTCGCGACTTCTTGCATCTCTTTCTGGGTTTCTCTGATCTGGAAAACCCTTGCGTGTTCTTCATGTTCTTATCCTTTTGTGCGATTCTTCGGGTTAGATCCTTTTTACTTAGAGATTTCCTTTGATTTTCTGTTTGTCACTGCCTTCCGTCGACTTCTGGTTCCAAGTCGACTTGTGCTTTCTTAGGTTGATTTTGAGTTTGGTTCTCCTAGACCTTCTTCGCCCCTGCTCGCTTATTGTCGTAAGGATGAGTGACGTATTCTCACGACTTCCTTTGTTTCAAAACCATTTTCCCGTGATTATAAGTCGATTTATTCTTTGTTGATTATGCCCTTCCTCGTCTCGCACTAAATTCGCCTTTACTGATCCCGACTCTTCTTTCTCGTTTTTCTAGATTCCGACACTGGTTCTTCGCCCGACATTGTCGAACGTTTGATCGACGCAGGCGCTCAATCATCTGATTCAGTACAAGTAGTCGGCTTCAAACTAGCCGATCAATCTCAAAATTCTCATTCGGATGTATCTTCTTTCGGCATCGATCAAGATGCTTATAATCAAGCGTGGATGTCAGGCGTCTTGGCTGAAGATCCCAAGTCTTCCCGCGCTAAGGCATCTTCTCGTCTCAACCTCATTCCCCGAGGTATTCCCCTTAGGATCTTGGATTTACCTGTATATAGAACTAGTCCTTCTTCTTTGCCCATAATCGCGCCTCTTCTCGAGGCTCGAGATGTTGTTTCTATAGCATGTCCTTTAGCTAAGTTAGCTGTTTTAAATCCTTTTTGTTATGCGTCTGCAGCCGAGGTCGAGGGCTTTAGGGTGTACAGCGGTCTTCCTGCCGACTGGGAACTCGTTATTCCCAAACCTAATGACGATTTCGCTAACCCTCCACCTGGCTTTTACACCTTTTTTATCGACCAAGTGTTGTTCGGACTCCGTTTTCCCATTCAATAAGAACTTCGCGCTATCAGCGACTTGTACGATGTACCCATAAATCAGTTTTCTCCTAATGCGATTCGCATCATGATTGCCTTCATTGTTGTATCCCGAATAAAACTTAAATATTTCTCTCCAGAGTTCCTTTTTTACTGTTATAGTTATCGATTCATAAAAGACGCCCATTGTTTGGGTCGTCGCGCTGGTGTCACCTTTCTCGATGACCTTTCCTCCAATGTCACTAAGTGGAAATCAAAGTTTGTTTTTATCCGACCTGCCTCCGGTACATATTCATACCCGAACACTTAGATTACTTCCAAGGTTAAACAAAATAAACGGCCATGGTGCTCCAAATTCGAGTCGATGCTGGTCGAACTCAATAAGAATACTTACAAAGCTCGCCCGTTGATCAAAGAGATGTCCCTCCATAATCATGTCGGCCTTGTTGTCGACGAGGATCTCCCTCGTCTCAACGACCCTCGTAAGTGATTTTCATGCTTTCACTGTTTTGAGTCTATGTTGATATGTCTGATACTTAATGCTTGTTTGTAGATTTTGTTCTTGCTTGGTTTGAGAAGTCGAAGGGCGAGGGGAAATCCGCTGCTCGACCCTCCCCTTATAAGAAACCCGACTGCGGTTCGAGATCAGGTGCGCAAGAGGGGGCAGCTGAGACGACTGCCGTCAAGAAATTGAAGGTTGCACCCCAGCCCTAGGGGAGTTAGAAAAAGGTTTCGAGCTCGTTTCCCTGGAAGCGGGCTCAAGATGCGGGTGATGTTACTCTCGTCCCTGGCTCGCTCAAGCGCCAAAAAACTAAGGACAAGGGCAAGGCCGTCGAGCAAACTCCTCCTCCCGGACAGCTCGAGACGGTCACCCTCGAGAGGCCCTCTCGACTTTGGGATCACCCTCATCCCCACGAGATCGCCAAATATTTTGACTCCATCATTCCTGCTGCCGACAAGGCCCGCGCCGACTGTGATCCATACGACCGTGCTAGTCGTCCGCTCCTTTGCTTTTCTCGGGTAACTTATCTTTGCCTTCAGTTGATTATTTCTACTTTAGTTCTTAACCTCTTCTGACTTTGTTCATTCGCGGTTCCTTTCAGTTCATGGCTTTTATTATGCCCTCTCTTCTCGAGGATACCGCCTCGCCCGACTCCAACGTCCGTGCTTACAAGAAGAAGTACGAGGATCTGCTTCTCGAGCTCGAGAAGAAGGACGATGACCTCCTAACAGCTAACGCCCTTGTTGCTAAACTAAAAACTGAGAAAGCTGCGGCTCTTTCGACGGTCGACCAGCTGCGGGTCGATTTGGAAAAGGCTGCAGACGATACCCTGGTCGAGAGGGAGGCAGGTGTTCTCGAGGGGCACAGGACCTTTCTCAAGTCCCCAGTGGGCTCCGTTTTCTTAGAGCATTATCGACAAGAAGCTGTCAACCTCTTCTGCAACTCTCCCGCCTTCCTCGACAAACTTTGTCCTGCTACTCTTTAGTACTTCAATTTTACTTTTGATACATGGGAGAAGGTAGCGAAGGGTACGAAGTGTGAGGGTAAGCTCGACCGTGAAGAGGTCAAGAAATCGCTCCCCTTCCCCGACGGTTATGGGGGTGATGCGACCCTTCCTCCGGACCACCCGTGGTGGGCCGGTCTCGAGGTGAGGGCAATTCGCAAGGCTGGGATGAGTAGTCGTCTCAAGGTTCCTCCCGCTCCTTTGGCTGGTCTGACCGAACTAGTCGGGCCAAATGGAGCGGATTATGTGGAATCTCCTGTCAACGAGGATCGCGAGGGGCGGGTCGAAGCTGAAGGGGTCGAGGAGGTAGGAGTTGGTGGCGAGAAGCCGAGTGATGAAGTTGGTGACGACGATGCCGAGAAAACCCAAACTATCGCTGCCGAGGATGATGGTGAGGCAGAAAAATCTGATGCCGAATCCTAAGTTCGTTTTGTTTTGGTTTTTATTTTTTGCGTTTTTCGTGTGTTTCGTCTCGGCCCATTTTCAGGGTTTGTAAGGGCCGAGACGGTTCAGAATGTAATGAATTTTTGTATCAATATAATTCTTCTCTTTTTCCTTCATTGCTGGTGTTAATTGTATTTCAAATTACCTTGCTGCTATTTCCCGTATATCTTCTCCCTAACCCTTCTTGCGAGCTGGTCGAAGTCGAGCAAAGATTTTAGCAGCTTCATAGCTGATAAACGTTAAGTTTTTCAACTCGTCTTCTCCCCAACCCTTCTTGCGAGCTGGTCAAAGTCGAGCAAAGATTTTAGCAGCTTCATAGTTGATAAATGTTAAAGTTTTTCAACTCGTCTTCCCCCCAACCCTTCTTGCGAGCTGGTCGAAGTCGAGCAGAGATTTTAGCAGCTTCGTAGCTGATAAACATTAAGTTTTTCAACTCATCTTCTCCCCAACCCTTCTTGCGAGCTGGTCAAAGTCGAGCAAAGATTTTAGCAGCTTCATAGCTGATAAACGTTAAAGTTTTTCAACTCGTCTTCCCCCCAACCCTTCTTGTGAGCTGGTCGAAGTCGAGCAGAGATTTTATGTAACGCCCCACTTTAATTTAAAGGCTTTATCGAATTTATTTAATAAAAATCACAATAAATTTTTCGCAAACTTTAATTTAATTAAAAACTCAGTGGGCGCTACTCAAATTTACCAAAAGCCTTTAACCCAAAATACAAACGTATCAAATAAAGACAGCATGCACGAATAATAAATCATAAACCAAACTGGCATTCATTAAGTTCCAAATCATAAAGATAATTCACAATTCCAAGTTCAAAACGACACAGTCATAATATCTCAACATAAATGAGCGGAAGCAAATAAATAAGAGAGAAATAAAAGCATGACCACCACCCGTCTTGTCTCGTCACCCGCCGACTGCTTAACCTGCATCAGTTACGAGCAGGTGGGAGTGAGTACAGTTAACTATCGTACTCACACTATGCATATGAATAACATAATAATGGTATGGTCACAGCATGAACATAAACAATAAAATCATGTCACATCTCTAGCCACATCAATGACTATAGTCTCATCAAAGACTCACTCATGTACATCTATGCTCATCAAAGCTAAGCCATGCCATATCAGTGAAACATGGGAGTGCGTGCCACATCAATGACACGGCCTTCTCATAGGTCTTAATGAGATTTACCTCACTGGGTAACCGTATCTTATCATACGGGGACAACCGTATCGATGGCCATCAAGCTCACATCGATAGGCTACATGTTCATTTTCATACATAGATCACACCAAACTTT
>BKCP01005073.1:595848-621636 GCA_008636005.1 Striga asiatica
GGTATGGTCGCAGCATGAACATAAACAATAAAATCATGTCACATCTCTAGCCACATCAATGACTATAGTCTCATCAAAGACTCACTCATGTACATCTATGCTCATCAAAGCTAAGCCATGCCATATCAGTGAAACATGGGAGTGCGTGCCACATCAATGACACGGCCTTCTCATAGGTCTTAATGAGATTTACCTCACTGGGTAACCGTATCTTATCATACGGGGACAACCGTATCGATGGCCATCAAGCTCACATCGATAGGCTACATGTTCATTTTCATACATAGATCACACCAAACTTTTATCATAAATAAATCACACATATGCATAGATAATTTTTGAATAACCCACCTGGATTCCGGATTGATAATAACTCAAAGCAATTGGTAGTAGGTCAAGGCTGGACTCCTCAATTACCTACATTGAGTCAAGATGCTACAATCAACATCTACCTTAACTTTAAACGGAAAACACAAAACAGACCTAGTCGAACTTATTTCGACTAAGTAGTTCGTGAAGTCCTGTGGATGTTGGAACACTAAGACTCGGCTCTAAACTCGACCAAACCACATAAGGGAGTTCACACAAATCCATCTAAGGATTGACCAAGTCAAACACACATAAAACGAAAAAGCAAGTCGATCCAAATTTTCCATATAACAATTATGCTCGAAAATTGAAATCATTTAATCGCATGAAAATAGATGGTCGAGCTACCCAACGAATTAAGCTCTGAAAATTTACACAAAATTTCATCTCCCAGAAACATGTAAAACCACAAAGTTTCAGCTTTAAACTCAAAATATCCTAATTTATAAAATTCGGAAAAGATATCAACAAAATGGGAACATTAATTCATACTCAAACTTAATGAACGAATCAAAACTTGAAAATTTTACACAACAACATAAAGCATGCTAAAGTCCATGTATAAAAATCTCAGCCTTAAATGTTGACTGCTGCTATTTTTAAAAATTCATACGAGCAACAGCAGTTTATCAAATTTAAATCCAAACTGAATCAAAATGAACTCCAAAGATTCCCATCTTTTGCACACATTATTAAACACATAAAATAAGCATCTCAGTAAAATTTCATAATTTTTCATGAAGTAACCAATTTATATAAATTCAAACAACGTTTCTACAGATTCGATAAATAAAATATTAACCACATCAAATCAAGTCCAAAAATTCTACAAATTTAACAAAACATATAAAAGTCATAGAGGCATGACATATTTGAATTTCAGCTCATTACAGTCATGCATGAATTTTTTATGCATTTAATAATATTCTGGACAGATTACAAATTAATTATTAAAAATAGCTACAGGACTTCCGCGAGTCGACTAGACCGATCCCTGCCTCTACTCGATTGCTCTCCATAGAATCGACTTTTAGGGAGGTCAAATTAAGCATGTCGACATAGTTATGTCGACATACGAGTTGTTCGAATAGTTCACCGGTCGAGCAAGGAGCCTCTGGCCGGGTTATCCTTATATGGTTATATCAGCTTCGATGTTGGAAAATGAGCGCGGTCAGCCGACTACAGGTTTGCGTGAAAGGGCTGAAGTCGGAGGTCTGAGCTGTTGTCGGAGGACGGTGCTGAACAGAGCTTGATCGTGGGGTTTTCCTCCACCACATTCCTCCACCACAAAAGTCTCACCTTCTCTGTTCGTCGATACTACTCTCTCAGCAAAAGTCGCCATTGAAAGAGGGGCCGCCGGAATTGCTCAGCCGCACGAAGGTCGGAAATCATGAGTTGCTAGGCTGCTTTGCGTAGAGGTCACGGCGACTACTTCTGGCGAGGATGGCTCACGGTCGGGACTGCTCGGAAGTGGGCTCACCGATTTGGTGTTCCTGGTTTCGCGATAGTGGCTGCCATGGTGAACCGTTATTGATGGTTGACGGGTCGCTGGTTTCAGTCGCGACTCCTTGGTCGCCAGAAATCATTCGATTGGGGAAGACAAAAGTCGAAAATAAACATGGGGGAGTGGAGAATTTTTGGAAGAGGATCGATGTGCAGTCGAGGAAAAAGGCCGGGAAAGAGGGTGGCGATGCTGAAGACGATGAGGCGGCGATCTATTTTTGTGTCTGATATGCGTGAAGGGAACTAAGGAAAAGACACCCTCGCCTAAAACTCTTCATCTTACGGGCCAAAATAAAACAAAAGAATGAGCCGGTTTTAAGTATTTAAATGGGTCAACGATGAACTCCAAAAATAGGTTGAATTTTCCACATAAAATTGGACCAAAAGAAAATTCAATATACAAGGCCGAAATATACATCAGTTGGTACGAAAATAAATTATTCAAGGTCTAGTTTGAAAAGGGCTCGTAAATGAGTTGAAAACGAATTTAAAATCGGTTTACGTGATTAAACCAAAAATCGCCCGAAACAATTTAAAATCCTCATCAATAAATCCTAATAATTTAACCGGAATATATATATACCCAATAACATACATATATTCCATACAATAATATCACTCAGGATCACTTAGGCATTTAATTCAAAATAATAATAATTATGCCAATAAAAATATTCGAGAAATCTAATAATCGAACGGGGCCTTACAGAAATGGAAATTCAATTAATGTTTTGGAGTCTCCTTGGATCCCAAAAAATTCTTCTTTCAAACAAAAATGTTGTTTCTGGGGGGATAAAACTAGAATTCGAAAGGTTAGTGAATTAATCAAGAGTTGGGGTAGAGAGTGGGACAGAGATCGAATCCTTCAAACATTTGATCCTTTAGATGCTGTGTAACGCCCCAAATCAGAAATAATAGTAAGAACGGTTTCACTGCTCGACTATAAGTGAAATCCGTAATTTTCAGAAATTCCCGAGTTATATTTAGTATGCTAAATGCTCAAATATGATAAATTATTCTTTGAATAATTCTATCTCAAGTTTAAGTTAAGATTAATCCATTAATTTGGGTTATTAAATAATAGCATGTTGATTCGAGAACCCTAGTTTGATTCCGAGTCATTTTCTAAAAATTTTCCGAGGCTAGCCGAGTCTTGATATTTTATACTTAGAATATTTTTCTAAGTCTTGGAATATCAAGAAGTAAGCATTGGACATGTTAGAATCGAGCCCTAGTTCACACCCAACCCACTCGTGCCAAGTGCTCGCGCCCGCGCCTTAGCTCCGCCCAAGAGCATGTCACCGAGGCCAAGGTGGTCCAAAGCCTAGTCATCATCCCAAATATTTTTCTAAGTATGGAGAAGCTCTTTTGAACCAAATGCTCGGCCCAAGGAAGCTCGTACACGCACAGCACGAGCCCAGCAGCCCACTCGCGCCCAGGCCAAGTGCCGCGCCTAGCAGGTGCGTGCCAGGCCCAGCGGCAGCTTGGCAACACAACATTTTGAGCCCAACTCCTATAATTCCGGCCCACTTCCTCATGACCCATTTCAGGCGTGTATTAGCAAGGGATTAAGGATTCATTTGGGTTAAGATGTCCCTAACAAAATGATTAGCAAAGTCACAAGTAGTGGTCATTATTTTAATGAGAGTGATTGTGGGCTAGTGAATATTTTAATGTCTTAGGAAGTCCCTTGTGTCCCACTTCGTGCACCTGTGACCAGACCCCATTTGACCTCATTTTATACTCTGAAAAACCTGCCATTCCACCCAAAGATTCCATGCAAACCGTGCCCAAGAACCCCCAAGTCCCCATGCGTTTGGTATAGTGCAAAGTCATGGACTTTTGTCCCCCACACTCTTGCATAGCTAGGTCCGCCCCTCCCCACTACTTAAGACATGTTATTCAGACTTTTTGAACTCATTTGACACTAAGAAGCCCGAGCAACACTTGAGAAAAATCAGAGAAAAATCGAGACCAAGCCTTCAGCCACCTTGCGCGCGCGAGCAGCCCGGGGAAGGAGAGGAGCAAGGTTCAGCCACTTGCAGCCACATTCTCTCGAGGCTTAGCAGCATCTAAGTATTCCTTATATATTTATAAGCCTTTGGAGTTCATAAGGCTCGGTCAAATCCCATTCCAAAGCAAGCCAATCCCCATAAGTCGCGCCTAGCCCATTCCAAGCCCTAGGTTTCGTTTCTTGCATTTTGGTGAAGGTTAGTCCGAGTCATCTTCTTACCAAAATTATTTTATGATGTTTTAAGATTTTTCATGAAGTAAAACCGAGCCATGCACATGATATAACCTAAGTTTTGAATTTATTTAAATTATGGCCTTAAAAATGAAATTCGAGTTGCATGCATGCCGAAGTCAAGATTTTTTGTTTAATCACACTTAAAAAAATCATGTTATTGATGTGGTTAAAGTTTGAGAATAAAAGGAGTTCATTAACTTAGTCAAATCATCCATGAAAATGGGGTATTTTGAGCACCCGAGGCCTATCTTCATGCATGCAAGTTATGACATGAATACTAGCCATTATAGCCTTGTTTTATCATGTTTAACATTCGGCCCTGAGTAGATTTGCATGTTGAGAATGTTGGTTTGGAGGTTAAGTGCTCGTACGTGCCATTTAGGCCCTATCGAGTGAACATGCACGTGGACCCAGGGTCCACTAGTGTTTCAAGCATATTTGTAGCACATTCATCATATTATGTTCATATGTCATGCATGTTACCGGAGATGGTCGCTGGAGGTCCGGCAAGGGCCGGCCTCGGTCACTGGCCGCGCATGCAGCGCGGCAGTGCCGGCCCGAGTCTACCCGTGCCCGCACCAGCGTGCGCGTGGTGCCAGTGTGATGAAGATCGTGTGTTCCGACTGTCGACAAGCCGCTCTCGCGCCTTAAATCGCACGATAGGTGTCTCGCGAGCCACGTGAGCGCCTCTTGAAACGATAGATTTGTACTAAAACTCAAGAAAGAATTCTAACACAAAAGATTTTGACCAATGGTCGGGTTTTTCATTAATTCAAGACATGATGATAAAAGTCCTAAGAACATGAGTATTTATAGATATCAACTAGATCTAGTCCTATGGGTACTATAATTCTAGTAGATGGAACATATCTAATCCTTAGGCAACTAAATCACTAATTAAAGCAATAAAATATTAAAGTCCTAAACAATCTAGAAATCATAAGCAATAAGGAAACTATATATCTAAAGAATCCTAAGTGATCTTGTCTTGCACTCCAAGTAGGGGAAACCCTAGCCTATCCCTACGCGCGCCATTCCTATTCCACCTAGGGAAGAATCCCTAGTCTCCACGCGCGTGTCGCCTTGGGTTCGTCCAGCGTGCGTCTTCCCTATGCCTGGAAGGATCATGCCCGAGGCTGCATCGCCTAGTCCTAATCCGCCAAGGCGTTTGCTCGAGCGCGTCTCCACTTCGCCTATTCCTACTAGGAATATGCTCCCGGCTGCGTTGCCTGTTTCTTCGAGGATTACTTCCGTCGCCGATCTATCACGTGCGTACCAGCACTCAGCTGCTTTGTCTAGTCCTGTGGGGTCTAGTATTCGCGCCTTGCCTATTCCTATAAGGATTAGGCTTGCGCCCTTCGCTTGTGCGATCATCTCGCGTGCTTTCCATGCATCTTCTGCCTTGCACACCAAGTTGTGCGGATTAACCCTAGGCGGCGTGGTATTCCTCGCCCACCAAGGACTCGCACCCGTCAGCCATTGCGCGTCCCGCGCGTCGCTGACCTCATCCCACGTGTGCCCCGTCGCGCTCCGCACGCGCTCCCGCATTCGCGCGTCGTCCCGCTCTCAAGTGGACGACACGAGAGCCTTTCTTCCGATTACTGGCTCGCGGATCGCGCCCCTTGTCCCAATCGTCCATTGCTGGCTCGACTCCCGCGCCAGCCTCCTTTCGCTCGCGACTTCGCGGCTCACATCTTTTGCACCCTTTGCCTCTCGCGTGATCGAACCATACGCGAACCCTTCTTCGCGACTCGCCCGACCTCTTCGCTAAGTCCTCGTTATCATCTCGCTGGACCGTCTCGCGCGTGCCATTCTTTGCTCGACCTGGCCTTGCGCGGCTTGACCCTGCGTGCCTTATCACGTGGTCCACGCGTATCGCTTGCCTAAGTGTTGTGTGAAATACTCGTGCACAGCCATCACGAGCCACCTTCGCATAGTCTCGGTATGTCGATCGCCTCAACCGCGTATGCGCCGACTCGCGCCGCACACGTCTCCTCTCAGCGCATCCGTGTCGCACTTTCCTACGCCATTGCGCTCGTCTGAACGCTTTTATACGGGCTCGTACCCGTCTCTTAGGCCATGCATACGTGAATTTGGCCCTTTTTTCAGCCTTCCCGGGTCGTCTCGGCCATCGGCTCTCGACGTCCTCGGGCCTTGAAACCCACATTCGCATCATTCCCGCCCCCTTAAAGTTTGTCCTTGTCCTCAAGGACTCATCAAGTATCTTCATTCGGGGCTCGTCGTCCTTCTCGATCACATCGAACTCTCCTCCCGTTTTCTCGACTTCATCGACCTTAGCTATCTTGGCCACCTCCTTGAGCCTTGGAGCTTCAACCACCTCGGCTTCTTCAACCTCGACTTCGACGAAGTATTCATCGGGGTATTCATCATAGATAGGTGGTCCATCAAAACCCGTCGCGACTTACTCGCCTGCGACTTCTAGGTAGTGTGAAAAATCGAACGGATAGTCGAGCTCCTCGCATCATTCCTCAATCACTTGATCTTCTCCAACTACATTCCCGAGCATCGATGTTTCGAGTGTGTTGGATGTTACCGGATCGTGCTCGTACGATTCACAGGACTCCTCTTCGGCCTCTTTCCACAACTCCTCGACCATGTGCTTGTCATCATCGAGGTACACGTCGTAAACAGGTGGCCTTAAGTAGTCAATCGTATCTCCCTCGTCCATGAACACGACGTCGATCGAAGGTGGGTCCTCGGACTTGACTCGCTCGACCATGAACTTGGTGACTTCATCTTCAACATAGCCCGCACAATCGAATGGGAGTATGTTCTCCTCGTCAAACGGGAATGCAAACTCCACATCATGGCCCGCTTCGACCACGACCATCTCCTCTTCATGGTCCTCGTCGACCACATCTTCTACTTCGACCTTGCACTTGGCCTCCTGCTTGAGTTGTTCGACCACAATTTCAGGTTTGCCTTTATCATGCTTGATCCCGCACTTGTCACCTTTGTCCAAATCGGTGTGTTCTTCTTTGGCCATCTCTTCGTCGTCAAAGTATCCCGGAAACTTTAGCAAAAATTCGCTCCAACCCTCCAGCTCCTCCTCATCCGAGTCGACCAATCGAATCACAAAAGCTCGCTTGCACCTATGCCCCGGCGTGGACTTCTCCTCACACTTGTAGCATAGGCCTTTCTCTTTTCGGCGCCTTATCTCCATGAACGACAATCTTTTAATGTCTGGGGCTGGCAGTCGAAAAGTGTTCGGTGATCGCGTCCCTGGTGTGTTGCCGCTCGCGCCCTGCACCACGTGGCGTTGTCCCTTCTTGGATTCGCCTTGGCCGTTGCCAATCGTTTGTGACTCCTCTTGCTTGATCTAAGCTTCCTCGAGCTCTCTCTGCGCTAGACCGTACCCGTAAGGTGATGGTCAAGCTTCACGCGGGTGTGGTCGATCATCATGCGGTGGTGGTCGAGCAATGTTCGAGGTTGGTCGATGCGCAACCCTTAAGCACTCGTCGAGCCGGTGGTCCTTGAATTTCTTCTGGTAGTCACGCAAGGTGCTTGTCTGTCGTATGTGCGAGGGGGCCTCGTGGTAGTTGTAGTCGACCGAGGTCCCGAATCGCGCAATGAGCTCGCGTTCAATGTCCTCCCCCTGCTCGTACTTGGCGCGGCGTTGCTCTTGCTCCTCGGTTCGTTCGCGTCCGTGCGACCGCGGTGGTGGCCGCGCTTGCTGGCGTTGGAGGCCGCGCGCCATCTCGTCTGTAATAGCCCAGTTCTGTATTAATAAAAATGACAGTTTTTAGTTCCCAGTTGAACTATTTCTTTTTATNCGAACCGGCCAGTTCGACCGGCGGTTCGAGTCCGTTTTGATTCGTGATTTCCGGTCCGAGTCTTCTTTTGGAATTTTAGTATTTTCCGAGCCAAACTAGTCCAGATTAACTGATCAGGTTGGGGCCCTGCACTGGGTATTACATTGTCTATAATCTTGTACCATTTATGAGGTATGTATGTAGATAAGTTTTACCCGAACGGTCTAGTTTCACCGTTCGTGGTCCAGTTTATGTTGACTCCCAGTAGAGTCATTCGCCCAGTACAGTTTGACTCCCAGTAGAGTCATCCTGGGTTTCTGGGGAGGCGACCCCCAGAACGTGATCACCTGAGAACCGGCCAGTTACTGGTAGTCCGCACCAGTACAGTACAGTTTTATTTATGTATATGCTGAGTTTATGATATTTGATTATTCGTGTTGTATATTCAGTGCTGGTTCTTGCGGAGTACGGTGGATTAGTACTCACGCCCCCACTATTATCCTTTTTAGGTGATGGAGTGCAGCCCGGAGCGTGAGCCGAGCTTGGTGGTGTGGTGGTGTCTGAGTCAGCTGGACATTTGTTTATGTTTATGTTATGTTGGCATGTATAAATAATTTCAGACTGTACCGTACTTTATTTTACGCTTCCGTACTGCCAACCCAGACTAGTATGTATGCACGCTTTATTTTTTCCTTATCCGTATTTTCCCCAGTCGGAACTTATATGTTGATTTGGGTATGTGCATAAGTATCAGAAAAAGAGAAGTAAGTCAGTAAATAAGTAGCATCCCGCAAGTTAGTGAAGTAAGTCAGTAAACAAGTAGCATCCCGCAAGTTAGTAAGGTTAAACGTTTTTCAAAAACAAAATAAGTATATTTCGAAAACAGTCGCGAAAATTTTACCCAGTTCTTCGTAAGTCAAAGTTATAGTAGGCGGGGTGTTACAGCTTGGTATCAGAGCTCGGTTAGCGTTTCTGAAGACCAAAAATTCAGTCAAAGTTACCACACCACGCTCCCACTCGCGCTGCCTCCGAGGTAAGTCACCTAAACCAGTCTTTTATTTTTGCAAGTGCTTATTCAAATTCATGTATGGGGCCTAGATAACTATCCTCCTATAAGACAGATAACTCTAGAGCGAGAACTCTAGAAAGAACTATGTTTCAGAACTCTAGTCTAAGTCAGAACTCCTATTTGATTCAGAACCTTAGACGGATAAGTTGTATGTTATCGACGACTCGTCAAGAAATTTGTAGATCATCGAGTTATTAATATTTAATCTCTTCTACCAAAACTCCCCTAAATGCTAACCCTGTCAACTGTCCATCCAGATGGCTAATCGCAAAAATAGGAATGCTCCAGTCCCACCTGTCGCAGCCCCTCCAGTAGTTCCCGAGCGGGATCTGGGGCAGCGCGTGGCAGAGTTTCGCGGGTTTCACCCAACGACTTTTAACGGACAGGGAGATCCTCTAAAAGTTGAGGAATGGGTGCGCAACCTTGATCTTATCTTCAAGGTCATGGGTTGCCCCGAGCCAGTCAAGGTCATGTGTGCTCAGCTTCAGTTGAGAGGGGATGCGGGACTTTGGTGGAATGCCTACTGGGCCATGAGGCCTGGGGAGAAGACTAATCTCACGTGGGAGAGAGCGAAGGAGGTAGTCCGAGAGAAGTATTACCCGGATCACTATGTTGAGAGGATGGAGAGACAGTTCCTGAGTCTGGAGCAGGGCGACCGGACTGTTGACGAGTACGAGCTCAAGTTATCTCGCCTCGCCTTCTTCGCGCCAAACCTCGTTGACACGGAGGTGAAGAGGACGAAGCGATTCTGGGCGGGCCTACGGGGAGAGATCCGTCACACCATCAGTGCCATGGGCCCCATGACATATGCTGAGACAGTCTCTCGGGCCCAACATATGGCCGAGAGTATAGTGGTGGAGGCCAGTTGGTTCCGTGCCCCAATCAGGCAGCCAGTCCAGCTATTGGCCTTACCAGTTCAGCCAGCCCCACCATAGATAGCGCCACCTCAGCTGGCGCAGCCTCAGTAGGCACAGCGACCCAACAAAAGGAAGTGGAAGGGTCGTAATGACTGCAGGAACGGACCGAGAGGCACAGCACCAGCACCAGCTCAGGCTGTTCAGTCTATCCGTCAGGTTGTACCACTATGCGCTACCTGCGGCCGTAATCACCGTGGGGAGTGCTTAGCTGGTCAGAATGTGTGCTATCACTGCCGTAGACACGGCCATGGTATTCGTATTTGCTCAGGCCGCACACTGAATCCACAGGGGCAGCATCAGCAGGCCCAGAACCGTCTTGGAGGTGGACCAGCCTAGATCTTCTCCCTTAACCAGGCGGAGGTAGCCGAGCAGCCAGGTACAATGTCTGGCATGATATCTTTATTCAACGTACCAGTCTTTGCCTTGTTTGACACGGGAGCGACCCATTCGTTCGTTATCATAAAGTGTCTCGACGCTATAAATGTCCAGGGAGTGAGCACTGTCGACCCCCTTGAGATCAGCCTAGTGTAACGCCCCACTTTGATTTAAGAAATAATCCATGGCTTATTCAAAAATCATGTTTACATTTTTGAAATTCATTTTTCAAAATCCATATCATTAGGGCATTATCTTGATTTCAATTCATACTTGAAACCTCACGGGAATTCATTACCCGGTTTTTCACATGGACCTCATTGTCCTAAAAACCAACAATTCACATGATATTCAAATAACACATTCATCCTGAATATCCAATTATAGTTCAATAACACGAGCCGAAACATAAGTTCAAAACCAACATTTTCAAACGACATGGTCTGAAAGAAATTCACATGTTCAGAACCCAAGCAGTTCAAGTTTATCAAATCGGGTTTAACTTATTCAAATAAACAATGCGGAAGCAAATAACATAAATGACCATCCACTCGCCATCACGCCGTCGTGCCCGCCTTGCTTAACCTGAAACGTGAATATCAGGTGGGGATGAGCACAGTAGGAAAAAGTAGTGCTCACCACTATGCAATAAATTATATACAACAAAAGTTAGGCATGGTTGCAGCATGAACACGAATCAATCAATTATCACATTTCCTAATCATAACCTTTTTACTCAATGTGCACACCTATCATTAGCCATTGAAGGACATACAGCTCACAACAATGGGAGTAAAATACCAAAGGGCGTACAGCTCCCCTCGGCCTTGCCTATCATTAGGCTAGGGAGACTGCCTATCAAAGGCACCGTCGAAGGACATACAGCTCACAACGACGGGGACAACCGCTCGAAGGACATACAGCTCACAACGAGGGTTACATGGTTCATACGCATGCATTAATCACACCATTCAACAAATGTAAATAATTTATGGCATAGACGAATTTTAAATAAAACCCACCTGGTCGCAAATAGGAGATAACCACGAAAGCACGTTTAGGCTGCGAGCTCGGCTCGTCAACACCTACATTAAGTCCAGATGCTATAATCAACACCTATTCAGACTTAAACGAGAAATCACAATCATACTTAGTCGAACTCGATTCAACTAAGTTGTTCGTGAAGTCCTGTGGACGTTGGAACACTTAGACTTGACATCTAGACTCAACCAATTACACATGGGAGTTCACATAATCAAACATAAATATTGACCAAGCCAAACACTTAATGAAATAAATGACGAGTCGGTTAACAGTTTTTATTCTATAAACCACATTTACGATTATACAAGTTTAAATCACAAAAATGAGTTGACCAGGCCGCCATATGAATTTAGCTCTGCAATTTTAACATAAATTTTACCTCCCAGATTTAAGAAAATACACAAATTTTCGGCTTCAAATCCCAAGTACACTATTTTATAAAATTCTCACAATATATCAGCAAAATCGAGCCATGAATTTATACTCAAACTTAATGAATGATTCAGGACTTGATAATTTTACACAATACACTACAGCATGATATAAACAACATATAAAAATCCCAGCCCTTAACATTAACTGCTTCTATTTTTAAAAATTCAAACGAGCTTCAGCAGTTTATCGAATTTAAATCAAAATCGAACTAAAATGAACTCCAAAAATTTTCATATTTTAACAGCATGCATAAGTACATTAAATAAGCCTCTCAGTAAAGTTTCAAAATTTTCCAGCAAGAATTCAATTTACTAAAATTAAATTATGAAGCTGCAGAATACAACAAACAATTTTTAAATATAGCAAACGAAGTCCAACAATTCCAAAACTTTTACACGACCTAGAAAAAACACAGGAAGACATCATATTTAAATTCCATAATTTTTGACGCAAAACTGAATTTAATATGCATTTTACAAGATTCTACTCAAATTTCCAAATAATTATTAAAAATAGCTAAACTTATTATTTAAATCTGAAATTTTTACACAACAGGTATTTCCAGCAGAGGGTCGAGCACACAAAATTTCGCAGCAATACGAGCATCACAAAATTTATCATAATTTATCTACCAAAACAGCGACAATACAAAATTGTTAATTCATAACCGACTCATTCTATGACGAATCCGTCCGAAGTCTTCGCCATAAGACTATGGACGACATAAGTTCCAGCCCACAGCGACAAATTCACGAGTTGACGAGGCCTCGTTCGATTTTTCCAAAATCGAAAGGCTCGTCAACACACAATTTCACATTCGACACAACAATAACCTCATGAACACAAATAAAAATCACATAGGCATATTCTTATGAATTCAATATACTCATACGACAATCAAGAACACAAAATAGACGAGACGTAAAATTAAACGAGACGGGTCGAGCCTTGTACCATTCTCGGAAATCGAACAAAAACGGAACGAGGGGTCGACGGGAAGCACGGGCTCGTTTGAGTGCGGCCTTCTCGTGGTGTGAACGGCTCGTTTGCTGCGCGTAGGCTCGCCGGCATAACGTGCACGTCGCTGTCGGCTCGTGGCGAGGTGCTGCAGATGTTCAACGGAGGTGCAGCGTCGGAGGAGGGCTCGTCATCGGGTTACAGGGGCTCGCCGGGCTTGGATGCTCCGACGTGGAGGAGACGCCCGCCGGACTGGTTCACTGTAGAGGAAACCCGCCGGAGTTGCTTCTGTCACGGAAGGCTCGCAAACAGAAATCACGAAGGAGTGTTTACGGCGTCGGGCTCGCGGCGATCGAGTTGCTGCTCCTTGCGAGAATGGATGGTGGTTTCGCGAGGGCCGACGATTTGCGAGGGTGATGAGTTGATGGTGAGGTTTGAGAGGATTAGGGATGATGATCGTTGAGGTGAAAAGTGAGAGAGGTAGATATGAACAGATTTCTTCTTCTCTGATGTTCAATCGCGATCGTGACATGAGAGAAAAACTCTGTCTGCGGGGCGTAAGAAAGAAAAAGGGTTTGCGGCGCTCACAAGACCTAGGGAAAAATTAAGTCTTGATCTCCAAGCCAATTAAGAAAACGGGTCGGGTCGTGCGCGGACGGGCCGGGTTTAACATGGCTAGGTTAAGCTCGACTTATTTAACTTTCGATAATTGCCCAATGCTCGAAAAAATAAAATGTGACGACGTCCGATAAAATTAATATAACTAAATCGGCATCATATATATTTATTTAATACACAAATTATTTAATTAATTATAGTAAGCAATTAGGCAGTTAATGACAATTAGACATTCAATAAATAATAATAATAATAATAATAATCATAATAATAATAATAATAATAGTAATAATAATAAAAATAATAATAAATAATCCATAATTAAACGGATTTTATTCGGTTTACGCGATTAAACCGAAATCACTGAACGACGAACATTTCTAAATAAAACGATCGAGTACACCTTAACTAGGTCGACATCGCGACGAATAAAAATAAATATAACTCATAAATAATATTTGATAAATAGAATATCCCGAGAAATTCTATAAATCGAACGGGGCGCTACAATCTATCCTCCTTAAAAATATTTCCGTCCTCGGAAATGCAAAAGAAACACGCATCTAAAAGAAAACGATAGACTCGATCAGGAATTTGTAATCACAAGGTCCGGGCATCATTCTCCGGAACTCGATTCCGTTCCCATGAGTCCTATTGCCTAACACTCGAAAGGCATGAACTCACATACAGGAACCAATCCGACTCGCCCATGCTCATATGTTTACCTTCTTGCTCTAGAGGGTGATCAGTCCTGCCCGAGCTCAGGCGTACATCTTTTTGCAAGGGACCCAGTTTGGTTTACCCTATACTTATGAGTATCAACGACTTGCTTCATACCCAACAACACACAAGACCTCAACCGGTCGTTCGGTGTATTATCAGCATACTCCGACTACCTCACCATCAAGGTGGACACGTGACGCCAAGTTTCAGTCTCGTATCCGAGTCACACTAAACTTGCTCACGATTTTATCACAGACCATGCGCCTCCATCAGAGACTATGACATGGTACCGCAACATACAACACGACACCAACAAGCTCATACTCTCCCGATAGTGACTCCACGAGTCGAACGCAACCCTTATGCACAAACATAAGGCTTGACCAAAAGCAACACGACATTCCCTATTTGCCGACTCGAGAAACTCTCAAGTAAAGCATAAGGACTCAAAGACTACACTCCTTAATCGGAAATCATCGATTTAAGGATTCATACACATATTAGTGGGACTTGGAGTTCTCGGTTCAAGGCTCGCAAGGAAAAGTGTAAATAGGCTAACCAAATGGTCCAGCATGAAACGGTTCGAACAGTTCGGGAAAACATCGTTGGTTGGCCATGCACACTGGCCTGGGGAGTTCGTGCGTACGGTGATGGCGGCTGCAGTTAGCATGCGAGTCAACGGTTGGCCGTGCACAAGCCTCCCGTCTCTCAGCATGGTCGTGCGTGCTCGGCCACCACTTCGCGTGGCTACACCCAGCCAGGGTCGGCATTCGGTTCAAGGTTCCAAGTCCACTATTTCCAAACACCACACTAACACACGCGAAGAGATCACACGCTTGTGATAGAAGAGAATTCTCAAAAGAATTCAAGTATGGTTTACCTGCCGGGAGTAATCTACTCCCGACCAATAGCTCCTAAAGGGAAAATACGACAACTGGCTTGCTTGGCTTCGCCTTGCTTGCATTTTTTGAAAACATTTTATGTTTAAGTCTTTTTGGTTGTTGGATATTTTGGCTTGCTTAATATACTAAGCTAAGACATTCATGGATCATACATACTACATGGATCAAGAATTAAATCACTTAGGTCATATAATCGAGCATTTCGATGATGCGTGCCATTTTTGGAAATCAACTAGCGATTTTGTAGAATATGATATGCGCAGCGATTTTCAAATGATCACATCTAGCAGCACATAAGTCGGAATAACATGAAAACAGTGGCATGTAATTCCTAAGACATAGATCTACAACTCTCAAAAACAACGTAAAATCAGACGAGGTCATTATCCACGTGATAACCCAACAAGCATTTAACATAAGAGTTCAGTTAAAACATTTAAACAGGGTGGCAGCATGTTGAAGATAACTCGAGCTATATAAGTCTAAATCATATAAACTCAAAACCTACAGAATCTACACAAGAAAAGCTACATATTTCATGAAGGGCATTTTTACATATAATCACGTTTAAGGCATCAATTCAGAGCATACATTCAACATTTAACACAGTCCTGGTTTCATAAAAACTGGGGGTACCTCCCACTTAGAAAAATCATATATAATCAACCAAAACTCGAAATTGCATAATTCCAATTCGAACAGGCAGCCAACAACAACTACTACATTTGTTATGAAGAATGCATTTTCATACAGGCACGTTAAGATCTTCAAAAATTGCCATGAACTACGGTCAAAATTTCTGTCCGAGTTTATCAAAACTGCATTGTTGTCTAACTTAGAAAATTTATATAAAATCCATTTCAACTCCAATTCACAAAATTCCAAAACTCACTGAATCCTAACTCAGAGAACTACATAATTCAAGAAGAACACTTGTCCAAGAAACAACATCTTGGTTGACAAAAACAGAGTCCAACTGAGGCTCGAATATTTGGGTTTTCATGCAATTTAACAACTTAAAGTGCTCGGACAACACATAGCATCGAATCACATAAATTACACGCTAAGCAAGCCTCGATATTCATACTTTAAGACTTAACATTCAATAAATAGAAACACGTTGTCCGAGGTCCAACTCGGTGTTATTAAACACAATAGAAAAATAACATCTTACGATTCCCACTTGAATTATTATATATTTTAATTTGATAATAAAGAGCAACAGAAACTGGACGCACAATTTCCAAACTTTGGCCAAAATTCTTAAAATGAAAATGATATCAACATGGTTCTTGTTCGGGATGGATCATAGAAGTTTGAATTTTAATTCATCAGAATGGTTTAAAGACATTTAACCGAATTTCGAAAAGTCCAAAACAGCCATAAACAACCACCGTTACAAGGGTCACGAATAAAGTTCCACTCTTCACACTCGATAAATCTCAATCGACACGAGGTAAGAGTTCGGACAACAACACAAGGCTCCGACTCACTTGATTAAATCACAGCGACTCGAGGCTCGATTTTTGAAAATCGAGAGTCCGGATTTCCACGAAAAATTCAAGAAAATAACCAACGTATAGAATGAGCATACGATTATATATATACCCGAATAGCCAACGGATTTTCAAATCCAACCCATGAAAAAAAAAAACGAGCGAGGGGAAAAATTTAATCATCATATCGAATTTCTACTGAACAAAACCTCAAGTCAGATCTTAACTCTATACCGCTAGAGTTCAAGTCTGAATATACGGAGGTCTACAACTCTTCTAGAGTTCACCACTAAGTGCTAGATCAATAATGCAGAAGTAGGAGGATAAATTCCTAAGCCCCAATTAACAACATATTATATTATCTCAGGTATCAGGCAACACTTAAGCAATTTAAACTTAATCAGGAATCTCATACCTGAGTTGGCGAGGCACGACGGAAGCGAGTGGTCATATACATATTATGCAAAATAATTCACATAATTCACACATACCAGTCTACAGAAACGCAGACTGGCTCTGATACCAAACTGTAACGCCCCACTTTGATTTAAGAAATAATCCATGGCTTATTCAAAAATCATGTTTACATTTTCGAAATTCATTTTTCAAAATACATATCATTAGGGCATTATCTTGATTTCAATTCATACTTGAAACCTCACGGGAATTCATTACCCGGTTTTTCACATGGACCTCATTGTCCTAAAAACTAACAATTCACATGATATTCAAATAACACATTCATCCTGAATATCCAATCATAGTTCAATAACACGAACCGAAACATAAGTTCAAAACCAACATTTTCAAACGACATGGTCTGAAAGAAATTCACATGTTCAGAACCCAAGCAGTTCAAGTTTATCAAATCGGGTTTAACTTATTCAAATAAACAATGCGGAAGCAAATAACATAAATGACCATCCACTCGCCATCACGCCGTCGTGCCCGCCTTGCTTAACCTGAAACGTGAATTTCAGGTGGGGATGAGCACAGTAGGAAAAAGTAGTGCTCACCACTATGCAATAAATTATATACAACAAAAGTTAGGCATGGTTGCAGCATGAACACGAATCAATCAATTATCACATCTCCTAATCATAACCTTTTTACTCAATGTGCACACCTATCATTAGCCATTGAAGGACATACAGCTCACAACAATGGGAGTAAAATACCGAAGGGCGTACAGCTCCCCTCGGCCTTGCCTATCATTAGGCTAGGGAGACTGCCTATCAAAGGCACCGTCGAAGGACATACAGCTCACAACGACGGGGACAACCGCTCGAAGGACATACAGCTCACAACGAGGGTTACATGGTTCATACGCATGCATTAATCACACCATTCAACAAATGTAAGTAATTTATGGCATAGACGAATTTTAAATAAAACCCACCTGGTCGCAAATAGGAGATAACCACGAAAGCACGTTTAGGCTACGAGCTCGGCTCGTCAACACCTACATTAAGTCCAGATGCTATAATCAACACCTATTCAGACTTAAACGAGAAATCACAATCATACTTGGTCGAACTCGATTCAACTAAGTTGTTCGTGAAGTCCTGTGGACGTTGGAACACTTAGACTTGACATCTAGACTCAACCAATTACACATGGGAGTTCACATAATCAAACATAAACATTGACCAAGCCAAACACTTAATGAAATAAATGAAAGTCGGTTAACAGTTTTTATTCTATAAACCACATTTACGATTATACAAGTTTAAATCACAAAAATGAGTTGACCAGGCCGCCATATGAATTTAGCTCTAAAATTTTAACATAAATTTTACCTCCCAGAGTTAAGAAAATACACAAATTTTCAGCTTCAAATCCCAAGTACACTATTTTATAAAATTCTCACAAGATATCAGCAAAACCGAGCCATGAATTTATACTCAAACTTAATGAATGATTCAGGACTTGATAATTTTACACAATATACTACAGCATGATATAAACAACATATAAAAATCCCAGCCCTTAACATTAACTGCTTCCATTTTTAAAAATCAAACGAGCTTCAGCAGTTTATCGAATTTAAATCACAATCGAACTAAAATGAACTCCAAAACTTTTCATATTTTAACAACATGCATAAGTGCATTAAATAAGCCTCTCAGTAAAGTTTCAAAATTTTGCAGCAAGAATTCAATTTACTAAAATTAAATTATGAAGCTGCAGAATACAACAAACAATTTTTAAATATAGCAAACGAGGTCCAAAAATTCCAAAACTTTTACACGACCTAGAAAACACACGGGAAGACATCATATTCAAATTCCATAATTTTTGAGGCAAAACTGAATTTAATATGCATTTTACAAGATTCTACTCAGATTTCCAAATAATTATTAAAAATAGGTAAACTTATTATTTAAATCTGAAATTTTTACACAACAGGTATTTCCAGCAGAGGGTCGAGCACACAAAATTTCGCAGCAATACGAGCATCACAAAATTTATCATAATTTATCTACCAAAACAGCGACAATACAAAATTGTTAATTCATAACCGACTCATTCTATGACGAATCCGTCCGAAGTCTTCGCCATAAGACTATGGACGACATAAGTTCCAGCCCACAGCGACAAATTCACGAGTTGACGAGGCCTCGTTCGATTTTTCCAAAATCGAAAGGCTCGTCAACACACAATTTCACATTCGACACAACAATAACCTCATGAACACAAATAAAAATCACATAGGCATATTCTTATGAATTCAATATACTCATACGACAATCAAGAACACAAAATAGACGAGACGTAAAATTAAACGAGACGGGTCGAGCCTTGTACCATTCTCGGAAATTGAACAAAAACAGAACGAGGGGTCGACGGGAAGCACGGGCTCGTTTGAGTGCGGCCTTCTCGTGGTGTGAACGGCTCGTTTGCTGCGCGTAGGCTCGCCGGCATAACGTGCACGTCACTGTCGGCTTGTGGCGAGGTGCTGCAGATGTTCAACGGAGGTGCAGCGTCGGAAGAGAGCTCGTCATCGGGTTACAGGGGCTCGCCGGGCTTGGATGCTCCGACGTGGAGGAGACGCCCGTCGGACTGGTTCACGGTAGAGGAAACCCGCCGGAGTTGCTGCTGTCACGGAAGGCTCGCGAACAGAAATCACGAAGGAGTGTTTACGGCGTCGGGCTCGCGGCGATCGAGTTGCTGCTCCTTGCGAGAATGGATGGTGGTTTCGCGAGGGCCGACGATTTGCGAGGGTGATGAGTTGATGGTGAGGTTTGAGAGGATTAGGGATGATGATCGTTGAGGTGAAAAGTGAGAGAGGTAGATATGAACAGATTTCTTCTTCTCTGATGTTCAATCGCGATCGTGAGATGAGAGAAAAACTCTGTCTGCGGGGCGTAAGAAAGAGAAAGGGTTTGCGGCGCTCACAAGACCTAGGGAAAAATTAAGTCTTGATCTCCAAGCCAATTAAGAAAACGGGTCGGGTCGTGCGCGGACGGGCCGGGTTTAACATGGCTAGGTCAAGCTCGACTTATTTAAATTCCGATAATTGCCCAATGCTCGGAAAAATAAAATGCGACGACGTCCGATAAAATTAATATAACTAAATCGGCATCATATATATTTATTTAATACACAAATTATTTAATTAATTATAGTAAGCAATTAGGCAGTTAATGACAATTAGACATTCAATAAATAATAATAATAATAATAATAATCATAATAATAATAATAATAGTAATAATAATAAAAATAATAATAAATAATCCATAATTAAACGGATTTTATTCGGTTTACGCGATTAAACCGAAATCACTGAACGACGAACGTTTCTAAATAAAACGATCGAGTACACCTTAACTAGGTCGACATCGCGACGAATAAAAATAAATATAACTCATAAATAATATTTGATAAATAGAATATCCCGAGAAATTCTATAAATCGAACGGGGCGCTACACCTAGCCTCAGGGAGGAAGATTGTGACGCACTCTTTAGCCAAGGACCTTAGTCTTGATATTGGCGGAAAACTCTTGCTGTCGATGCGTTTGTGATCGAGATGAGGGACTTCGACCTCATACTCGGAATGGATTGGTTGGCGAAGTACCACGCGGACATCCGATGCAAAGACAGAGAGGTGACGCTTCAGATGAATGGGCGAGAGCAAATCACGTTCTTCGGAACGAAGGCTAGAACCTTGTCAGGTGTCATCTCAATGGCGAAAGCGACCAAATATCTGCAGAAGAAGGACTGTCAGGGCTACCTGGTGAACATCGTCGGGGACTCATCGGAGGAGCGGACGCCCAGAGACATCCCAGTGGTGCGCGACTTCATCGACGTCTTTCCGGAGCAGTTACCTGGGGCACCACCGAATCGCCAAGTGGAGTTCATGATTGATCTGGTTTCAGGGGCAGGACCAGTCTCGAAGGCACCTTATCGAATGGCCCCGAAGGAGCTGCAAGAGCTAAAAACTCAAATTCAGGAGTTACTCAAGCTTGGTTTCATTCGACCGAGTGTTTCACCCTGGGGAGCACCTGTCCTCTTTGTCAAGAAGAAGGATGGGACCATGCGAATGTGCATTGATTATCGGGACCTAAACCGGTTGACGGTGAAGAGCAAATATCCTCTCCCCAGGATAGAAGATCTGTTCGATCAGTTGAGGGGTGCCAGAGTGTTCTCCAAGATCGATCTCAGCTCTGGTTACCATCAGCTGAGAATAAAGGAGGCTGATGTGGCCAAGACCGCTTTCAGAACTCGATACGGGCACTATGAGATCGTTGTGATGCCGTTCGGGTTGAGCAATGCACCGGCGGTATTCATGGATCTCATGAACCGTGTCTTCCATCCTTTCCTAGACCAGTTTGTCATCGTCTTCATTGATGACATCTTGGTCTGTTCTCGTAGTCCGGAGCAGCACGAGGAGCATTTGAGGATCGTGTTGCAGACTCTTACACGAGATAGACTTTATGCTAAGTTCTCCAAATGTGAATTCTGGCTTGATCGAGTGGCTTTTCTTGGCCACATTGTTACGGTGGGAGGAATAGAGGTTGACCCATCGAAGATCGAGGCAATCTAGAACTGGTCAGCACCGAAGAATGCCACCGAGGTTCGTAGTTTCCTCGGATTAGCTGGCTATTACAAGTGTTTCATCAAGGGGTTTTCCAGGATAGCCCTACCCATGTCTCGATTGACGAGTAAATCGGTGAAGTTCGAATGGAGTGACCGTTGTGAGGCGAGCTTCCAAGAGCTCAAAGAAAGGCTTACAACGGCGCCTGTGTTGACTATACCGGATCCCACTCAGAGTTTCACTATTTACAGTGATGCCTCGAAGCTGGGTCTAGGCTGCGTACTGATGCGAGAAGGCAAGGTTGTGGCTTATGCTTCGCGACAGCTAAAGCCGCACGAGGAGAACTACCCAACTCATGACCTTGAGTTGGCAGCAGTGGTTCACGCCTTGAAGATTTGGAGGCATTATCTGTACGGCGGTAGATGTGAGATTTATACCAACCACAATAGCCTACAGTATATCTTCACCCAGAAAGAGTTCAACATGCATCAATGGCGATGGTTAAAGCTGGTGAAGGATTATGACTGTACCATTAACTATCATCCGGGCAAGGTGAACGTAGTTGCCGACCCCCTCAGCCGTAAGGGAAAGGGCGAGCTGACCTGTATGATCACTCAACAGCGTCAGTTGATTCATTAGTTCGCTCGGATGCAGCTAGAAGTGGTCGAATCACCTCTTAAGTTTCCAGTTGTGGGAGGTATTCGAGCTATGAGAGTGTGGCCCACGCTACGAGACAGGATCCGGCGGGATCAAGCCTTCGACGAGTTCGTTCGCTCGATGGGGGCAAAAATTCATGCCGGAGGAGTAGAGGGCTTTTACCGAGGCACAAATGGTGCTTTGGAGTACAAGGGGAGGATTGTTGTGCCAAACGCCGAGGCCATGAAGAAGGAGATCTTGACAGAGGCGCACAACGCTCCATACTTGGTGCACCCCGGTAGCACCAAGATGTATCACGACTTGAAAGGGTTGTTTTGGTGGAAAGGGATGAAGCGAGACGTCGCCGAGTTTGTCGAGAAGTGCTTGATTTGCCAGCAAGTGAAGGCCGAGCACAAGGTTCCACCGGGACTCTTATAGCCTTTAGAGATCCCGCAGTGGAAGTGGGAGAAGCTGACCATGGACTTTGTCACGGGATTACCAATGTCGCCCGAGCATCACCACGCAGTATGGGTTGTAGTGGGCCAGCTGATGAAGTCGGCCCACTTTATGCCCGTCAGGATGGACATGTCCATGGAGCAGCTAGCCGAGACGTACCTTCGTGGAATCATTCGACTTCACGGCGCTCCTGCCTAGATTGTATCAGATCGTGATCCCCAGTTTACTGGCCATTTCTGGGTGAGTCTGAACGAGTCCATCGGGACGAAGTTAAAGTTTAGCTCCGCTTATCACCCACAGACTGACGGGCAGTCGGAACGAACCATCCAGACGCTTGAGGACATGCTCCGAGCTTGTGTCCTAGAGCGAGGTGGTTCTTGGGAGAAGTTGTTACCCACTGTGGAGTTTGCCTACAACAACATCTATCACTCGTCGATCAAGATGGCTCCGTTCGAAGCTTTGTACGGGCGCAAGTGCCGCTCACCCCTTTATTGGGATGATGTCGGCGAGAAGCAGGTTCTCGGTCCCAAGTTGATCGAGGACACGGTGCAGAAGGTTGCCGAGATCCGAGCGAGGCTGATAGAGGCACAGAGCCGACAGAAGGCCTACGCTAACAAGCGTAGAAGGGAGCTTGAGTTCGAGCAGGGAGACAAGGTGTTCCTGAAAGTCACGCCGATGAAGGGCGTTGTACGTTTTGGGAAGAGGGGAAAGTTGCAACCCCGATTCATAGGGCCATTCGAGATTCTCGAATGAGTTGGCGTAACAGCCTACCGTCTGGCGTTACCCCCAGAGCTCGCGAGTGTACACAACGTCTTCCATGTGTCGATGTTGAGAAAGTATGTGTACGATCCGAGCCATGTAGTAAACTTTGATGAGTTAGAGGTCGGGCAGAACCTGACGTACGATGAGCAGCTGGTTGCATTTCTGGACCGAAAGGTCCATCAGTTGAGGAATAGAGATATAGAGCTCGTCAAAGTTTGTTGGAGTCGCCACGACGAGTCGGAAGCCACTTGGGAGAGAGAGGCCGAGATCAGAGCTCGATATCCAGATTTCGAGTTTTGAGTTGCATCATTTGTAACTTGTGTACTTTTATTTATGTTTTAATGTATATAGTTCTGTAGTAGGATGTTCTGGCCTAGCACCTTAGTTTTGTATTTTTGAGGACGAAAATATTTTAAGGAGGATAGGTTGTAACGCCCCAAATCAGAAATAATAGTAAGAACGGTTTCACTGCTCGACTATAAGTGAAATTCGTAATTTTTAGAAATTCCCGAGTTATATTTAGTATGCTAAATGCTCAAATATGATAAATTATTCTTTGAATAATTCTATCTCAAGTTTAAGTTAAGTTAATCCATTAATTTGGGTTGTTAAATAATAGCAAGTTGATTCGAGAAATTATCAACTCGGAACCCTAGTTTGATTCCGAATCATTTTCTAAAACTTTTCTGAGGCTAGCTGAGTCTTTAGAATATTTTTCTAAGTCTTGGAATATCAAGAAGTAAGCATTGGACATGTTAGAATCGAGCCCTAGTTCACACCCGAGCCACTCGTGCCGAGTGCTCGCGCCCGCGCCTTAGCCGCGCCCAAGAGCATGTCACCGAGGCCAATGTGTGGTCCAAAGCCTAGCCATCATCCCAAATATTTTTCTAAGTATGGAGAAGCTCTTTTGAACCAAATGCTCGGCCCAAGAAAGCTCCCACACGCGCAGCACGAGCCCAGCAGCCCACTCGCGCCCAGGCCAAGGGCCGCGCCCAGCAGGCGCGTGCCAGGCCCAGCGGCAGCTTGGCAACACCACATTTTGAGCCCAACTCCTATAATTCCGGCCCACTTCTCTCATGACCCATTTCAGGTGTGTATTAGAAATGGATTAAGGATTCATTTGGGTTAAGATGGCCCTAACAAAATGATTAGCAAAGTCACAAGTAGTGGTCATTATTTTAATGAGAGTGCTTGTGGGCTAGTGAATATTTTAATGTCTTGGGAAATCCCTTGTTTCCCACTTCGTGCACCTGTGACCAGACCCCACTTGACCTTATTTTATACTCTGAAAAACCTGCCATTCCACCCAAAGATTCCAATTCAAACTGTGCCCAAGAACCCCCAAGTCATGCGCTTGGTATAGTGCAAAATCATGGACTTTTGTCCCCCACACTCTTGCATATCTAGCTCCGCCCCTCCCCACTACTTAAGACGTGTTATTCAGACTTTTTGAACTCATTTGACGCTAAGAAGCCCGAGCAACACTTGAGAAAAATCAGAGAAAAACCGAGACCAAGCCTTCAGCCACCTTGCGCACGCGAGCAGCCCGGGGAAGGAGAGGAGCGAGGTTCAGCCACTTGCAGCCACATTCTCTCGAGGCTTAGCAGCATCTAAGTATTCTTTATATTTTTCTAAGCCTTTGGAGTTCATAAGGTGCGGTCAAATCCCATTCCAAAGCAAGCCAATCCCCCTAAGCCGCGCCTAGCCCATTCCAAGCCCTAGGTTTCGTTTCTTGCATTTTGGTGAAGGTTAGTCCGAGTCATCTTCTTACCAAAATTATTTTATGATGTTTTAAGATTTTTCATGAAGTAAAACCGAGCCATGCACATGATATAACCTATGTTTCAAATTTATTTAAATTATGGCCTTAAAAATGAAATTCGAGTTGCATGCATGCCTAAGTCAAGATTTTTAGTTTAATCACACTTAAAAATCATGTTATTGATGTGGTTAAAGTTTGAGAATAAAAGGAGTTCATTAACTAAGTCAAATCATCCATGAAAATGGGGTATTTTGAGCTCTCGAGGCCTATCTTCATGCATGCAAGTTATGACATTAGTACTAGACATTATAGCCTTGTTTTATTATGTTAAACATTCGGCCCTGAGTAGATTTGCATGTTGAGAATGTTGGTTCGGAGGTTAAGTGCTCGTACGTGCCATTTAGGCCCTATCGAGTGAACATGCACGTGGACCCGGGGTCCACTAGTGTTTCATAGCATATTTGTAGCACATTCATCATATTATGTTCATATGACATGCATGTTACCGGAGAAGGTCGCCGGAGGTCCAGCAAGGGCCGACCTCGGTCACTGGCCACGCATGCAGCGCGGCAGTGTCGGCCCGAGTCTACCCGTGCCCGCGCCAGCGTGCGCGTGGTGCCAGTGCCCGCGACAGCGTGACAGCAACGCCTGTCCGCGCCTGCACCGAGGTCTCGGCGCCAGTCGTGCCCAGCACCTCCGAC
>BKCP01005073.1:623597-679668 GCA_008636005.1 Striga asiatica
TACGGTTATTTCCACCCCCTAATGCTAATTTATCTTTCCTCCCAACTCCCCATATAAATACTATTTGTATTATTATTGATTTATTTTGCTGATTAATTCATTTGAACAATTTCTGCACTCTCTCTCTCTTCATTATCTCTCTCTCTCGCCTGTTCCCGTCTCTCTCTCTCTCTATGAAATTGCCGTGAAATCGCCGATCATTTCTCACTCTCTTGTGCATCGCCTATCATCTCTCTTTCTCTGTCTTGGTGCGTCGCGCGTCGCTGAAGAAGATTCCCCCTCCCGTCTCCATATCTCCGAGAAGCCCTCCGTCTCCGACCAAAATGCCGCGATCGAAAAAGCCGTCCATCTCCGGGAAGCCCTTGGTATCGGACAAACAATCTTCCTCTTCCAAAGCTTCCAAAGCTTCTAAAGCCGTAAACAATGTTGATTTTTGGGAATTTTATTGAACTCGAAAATTTGGGGATTTTTACAAAATTTTGATTTTTTTTTCTCGAATTGGATGTTTTTAAAAAATTGGGATTTTTTTTTATGGTAATTCACTTCGAATTTGGGATTTTGTGATAAATTATGGCTCTTTGCATGTAGGGTTCATAATTTTGTATTTTGAATTAGGGTTCATAATATTTTTTATTTTGAATTAGGGTTCTTTGCATGTAGGGTTCATAAATTAGGGCTTTGAATTTGTGATTTCATTGATAAATTAGGGCTCTTTGCATCTAGGGTTCATAAATTAGGGCTTCGAATTTGGGATTTTATTGATAAACTAGGGCTTCGAATTTAGGATTTTATTGATAAATTTGAAAATTAAATGTTGTTGCTGTTTTTATTTGTGAAATTAGGGTTGAGGTGTTGTGAATTTCAGTTTGAATTGGTGTTTTAAATGTTGTTGCTGTTGGGATTTTGTTGCTGCTGTTGGGATTTTATTGGTTTTTTCATTTGTTATCAACTTTCTCATAACAAATTGATCCAGTGATGTTGTTTTCCATTTTGTTGCTGCTGTTTTCCATTTTGTTCTGTATTCTATAATGTTGCTGTTGTTTTCCATTTTGTTCTGTAGATGCATTATCTGTGTTTTATATTTTTTGATAGGGCACTGATTTCAGAAGTCGATGTGCCCCATCTTACTTTAAGGATGTGATAGACCGAACTCTTGTTGTGTTGTCTGATCAACACAAGCAGGCTCTTCAACAGAGCCCTTTCTATTTGTTTGTTAACATACCGGACATAGCCATTTCACATGGCAGAACTGCGGCTCTAATAAGCACATACACGGCAAAAATGAATGCCTTTGTTGTAGGTAATAGTTTGTGTTTAAAATTCGATCCGACTGAGTTTTGTGTGACAATGGGGCTGCGGCAGTGTGGTCTAAGTGTAGACTTAGATCTCAATTTGGAGTACAAAGCCCTATTCGATGGTTGGGTTCAGGTTGATAATAAGCTTTTGAAAAGAAAGCACGTTGTAGAATATTTAGGAAAATTTGTTGTGGATGAAGGTCGCGTAGACGACTTCATCAGGATGTTCACTCTTTTTGTGTTTAGCTGTATATTGTTTTCTTGTTCTAGTTATTCCATTCCTAGGTTTGTTTACCCTTACCTAAAGAATGTTAGTCGAATTTGTGAGTATGCATGGGGCAATGCTACTCATAAATTCTTGGTTGTCGAGCTTGTTTGCCATAGTGAATCGAGAGAGAGATCATACTTTGATGGATGTGCAGTTGGATTGATGGTATGTATATATATATATATATATGTGTGTGTGTGTGTGTGTGTGTGTGTGTGTGTCTGTTTCAATGTCTTAATACAATAATATTTAATTGTGAGATTGTGTAATTTTGAAATAATGTTTATGTGTAGGCTTGGTTGTACGAGCGTGTTTCTTCTCTGGGCAAACGGTCCACGCTCAAGGCGATTCCCCGTCTATTTCGATGGACGCAGAGCAATTTGCCGTCTACAATGGAAGGGTGTTTTAAAACCCTTCAGAAAATAATGAGGCATAAGGTAATTTATATAGTTTTATAGTATTATGTTTTTCCTTCTTCTTCTTTTTATATTTTTGGTTAATCGATATTGTTCTTAAATCATTATGATTTGCTTTGCAGGTGTATTCGGTATTGCCTTTGTCTGCCGAACGTGCTTTTGTGGAGACCCAGGTTTTCTTTAATTTTGGTCGATAATTTATGTTTCAACATTAAAAAATTTTCAATTAAACATGTATCTTTATTTTATGTTCCCTTTAATTTTTGTTTTTTCTTTCATGTACAAGGAACGGTCAAGACCCGTTTACTTGCCTTTGTTTGTCAGGAGAATGAGCAACTTAAAAAAAAAAAATTGACCTGTTGGAGAGCGAGTGGACACAAAAGAAGCAGGAAGAAGAAGAAAAAGAAAACGAGAAAGATGAGGGGGTGGAAAAAGAGAAAGATGAGGAGGAAGAAAAAGAAAATGAGGGTGCTGATGGCGGTTTTGGCCCGATTGACTTTGAGGAAGAAGAGAAGGAGAAAGAGGAGGAAGAGGAAAAAGAAAATAAGGAAATAGAGGAAAAAGAGGAGGAGGAAGAGGAAAAACAAAATGAGGAAAAAGAGGAGGAGGAGGAGGAGGAAAAAGAGAACGAGGAAAAAGGGGATGATGAAAAAAAGGACGAAGCATGGGTTGTGGTGGGGTATGGGAATAAGCCAGATGATGAAAAAATGAGTTTGTAACCAATTGGTGAACCTGGTGGTGGAGTCTTCCGGTTTGACGGGGGAGCTGAATGAGCCGAACTCTGAGCACGGTGCTCAGAGCTCGCACCGACCAGCAGAGGAGGAGAAGCAACAGGCCTCCTCCATTGTGAAGAGGGTACGGGAGAGGCAAGGGAGGAAAAAAAAAAAGGAAAAGGCGGCCGATTTCATGACCCCCCCGTCATCCACTCCGAAGAGATAAAAGAAAAAAAAGTTGCAGTTGACTTCCGGGACTCATGATGTGGTAATTAAACTAATAATTTTATTTCTATAATTTATGTTATTGTTCGTGTTGTTTTCATATAAATAACTAATTATTTTGTTATGTAGAAGAGTGCCGAGAGTCATTCTCATGAGTCTTCTTTGATGAGGTTTATAGGGAGAGAGGACTTCTGTGGCCATGATGACATTCAGGAAGAGGATCATGGAGCCATCCGATCATTCCTGACGACCGATCGCATTAAGTAATAGAAATTATTTCAGTTTCGTAATTGTTTCATTTATGTTATATTATACTAATCATAATTGCAAATTTTCGTAGCGAAATTGTGTGGAGCAATAAGAGAGTGATAATCCGAGGAAAATTGATGATCGATGTTTTGTTCGGAAACGAGTTGAATTCTCAACTCGTTGATTGCTTCATGGAGATCTTGCGTTCTCGCCATCCTCGTATTCGCTTTGTGCCGACTTATGTTCAGGTACTATCTTTTACTATACACTATTAATTTTACTGAAATTGCTAAGAAAAATATTTAATTTGTAGGAAGATTTGTTGAATGCGGTGGATAAAATGAAAACAAGAATCGCTTGGAGAATTGAAGATTACGCTCTGTGTGCTTCTAAGCTGACTAAAAGTAGTGTTGTCATGCTCGATGAGATGGTCCATTCCTTGTTTGTTGCGAAGTATGTATTCTTCCCCGTGCTGCACAATTCTCACTTCTTCTTGGTCGTCTACAAGGTTGAAGAAGAAAAATTTGTGTACCATAACTCGATGGATACACCGAGGTACCGAGGAGCCGGGAAATGTGTGGTAAGTGTTATTGACATTTTAAACTTTGTTTTGTAGTTATTATTTATGTTCTTTCGAATTAACTAGTCATGTGTTTTGTTGTATTTTTTTTTTTTTGGTAGGTCAAGTTCCTCGCAGGATATCTGAGTTTGAAAATTCGACGTGACATAAATCCAACCACAAGTTGGACATTAGGATACCTGAGGCAACAGAGCGGGATGAAGGACTGCGGAGTTCACATGTGCATGGCAATGGAATGTTACGCCGTCGATACCCAAGAATTTTCGAATGCCCAAAATACTTGTTCAGCGGATGCCTACCGAGCACGGATGGCAACACTCATCCTTAGAAATCCTCCTTGTTGACAGGTTGTTTGGCAGTTGGTTGCCATTTGTTTAAATTGGATGTTTTGGAGTGTAGTCTGATGATTTGACTTTGATTGATGGCTGGTTGTGGTCAAAGTGGATGATGGTGTGATGTTGTGATGTTTTGGATGATAGTTTGTGGGTTGTGAACAAGTAGTCTGTTCAGTTTGATTGTTTGATGGATGAATAGAATGTTATGGATGATGGTTTGTGGACTAAGTAGTTTGAATGTATGTTTTGGGATTTTTTTGATTTGATTCCTAATGATACCTATTTTCTTAATATTACTACCTCATATTTTGTGTAAAAGTACCCATTTTCCATTAGCTAGAACTCATTTAAGGATGTGTTTTTAAACTGTATACCAGTTTCTATTCATAGTAGTACCTATTTTCTTCACAATCGTACCAGTTTTATATTGTTATAGTACCGGATATTAGCTCATCGGTACCACTTGTAACGAACACATAAAACATTGAATTTCAGTCTCAAATGATGTTTACATGACAAATAATCACTCTCACATCAGTTTGTACGAGATTTATAACGTGTTTAATTGAGTTTAATTGCAAATTCGTCAAGAATTCAACACACTAATGAAAAAATACTACCTGGTACCATCTCATTAAACGGTACCCGTTTTGGGAAAAATAGTTCCGCTTTTTCTAGTACACAGTACCTGTTGTTTATCAATTAGTACCGATTTGGTTTCAACGAAAATCCCTTGATCAATTGTGGTCAACATTTACAATAATTGATACCAGACATAGAGCACAACAGTACCAATATTCTGAGTTTTGGTACCGATTATTAGGACGTTAGTACCACTTGTAATGAACACATAAAAACAGTACCAACACCTCATTAAAACTGTACCGGTTTTGGCCAAAACAGTACCACATATTATACAATGTAGTACCTGCTTTTTATCAATTAGTACCTACTTTTTAAAGAAAAATTGATTATCTCAATTCTGCCCAACATTTACAAAAAGTAGTACCAGTCATAGTGAAAGACAGTACCGCATTATAGCAATATAGTACCGGATATTTTCTCCCTAGTACCACTTGTATTGAACATATACGAAGACCGGATTTCGGTCGCAAATGATGTTAATACGACCCATGATCACTTTGACATTCGTTTACATAAGATTTTAAATGTCTTTGATTGCGTTTAATCGCAAATTGGTCATGAACTTGATACAATAATGAGAAAACACTACTACTAGCACGACGTTTCATTGTATGACACACTTCATCTCATAGAAATCATCATACATGACTACTCCAAATTCTACCTATATGTTTTCAATTCCATGTTTTTTCATCCAAATCAAGTGTGAACGATCTACGTGTCATGGTGGACATGAAGGATTAGAGAAATTGTGATTTTGAAAATATTACCGGTTTTTGGAAAAATAGTACCGAAGATTATACTATGTGGTACCTGATGTTGATCGATTAGTACCTACTTTTGTGAATAAAAATTCATTATCTCAATTCTGCCCAACATTTACAAAAAGTAGTACCAGTCATAGTGAAAGAAAGTACCACAGTATGGCAATATAGTACCGGATATCCTCTCCCTAGTACCACTTATATTGAACACATACGAAGACCGAATTTCGGTCGCAAATGATATTAATACGACCCATGATCACTTTGACATTCGTTTACATAAGATTTTAAATGTCTTTGATTGCGTTTAATCGCAAACTGGTCATGAACTTGATACAATAAAGAGAAAACACTACTACTAGCACGACGTTTCATTGTATGACACACTTCATCTCATAGAAATCATCATACATGACTACTCCAAATTCTACCTATATGTTTTCAATTCCATGTTTTTTCATCCAAATCACGTGTGAACGATCTACATGTCATGGTAGACATGAAGGATTAGAGAAATCGTGATTCTGAAAATAGTACCTGTTTTTGGAAAAATAGTACCGAAGATTATACTACGTGGTACCTGATGTTGATCGATTAGTACCTACTTTTGTGAATAAAAATTGATTATCTCAATTTTGCCCAACATTTACAAAAAGTAGTACCAGTCATAGTGAAAGACAATACCACAGTATGGCAATATAGTACCGGATATCCTCTCCCTAGTACCACTTATATTGAACACATACGAAGACCGAATTTCGATCGCAAATGATGTTAGTACGACCCATGATCCCTCTGGCATTAGTTTCTATGAGATTTGATATTTGGTTAATTAAGTTTAATCACAAATTGGTCACGAACTTCAACTCATTGAATGGTACCAGTTTTAACAGATATAATACCGATTATTCTATTACGTGGTACCTGATTTTGATTGATTAGTACCTACTTTTGTGAAGAAAAATTGATTATTTCAATTCTGCTCAACATTTACAAGAAGTAGTACCAGTCATAGTGTAAGACAGTACCACTTTTTGTTGTTATAGTACCAGATATCTTTGTAATGCCCCATTTATTTGTGGATTATTTGGGATCTAGTATTATTATTATTATTATTATTATTATTATTATTATTGTTATTATTAATTGGTGATAATATTTATATTTTATTTTCTTGTATGCCATTATGTTTATTAATTGTCTAATGTGTTTAAATGCTAATTGTGTAATTGTCTAATTGATTTTTTTGTGATTTATTTAATTATTATCGTGTATTATAAAAATATGGATAATATATATATACATTGTCCGGTTTATTTTTATCGCGCGTTTGCATTTGAAATCGAGCCCGATAATTTTTGTTGGAACCGAAATTTGCCCGAAAATGTCTGTTTAAAATTTTAATTGAGCCCGTGAGCCGATTTGTTGTCCCAACCAGCCCAAAAATTGTTTTGGCCCAATTTCTCGGGCCCGGCCCGACAGATTTTTCCCAATCTTTTTCCTTTCACGCGTTTGTGTAGGGTTTTTATTTTATTTTATTTTATTTTTGTCTTGGACAACAAGATTTTTTCCTTTTCCCTAAACCTAGTACTTTCATATATTTTGGCCTTCCTTCATTTCGATCAAAAAAAAAAATATAACGCCCGCAGCCTTTATCTCTTTCGTTCTGATCGCGCATCATCGACATCATCGTGAACCCACCATCTCCGGTCATTCTCCTCTTCTCTCTCTCTCACGTGGAAATTATTTCGCTCACCATCATCGTCCTCATCTCCGGCGACCTTGGTGCGCGTCTTTCCGGCGAGTTTGAGCCAGCCCTCGAGCTTGCAACGACGAAACCACCTCGCGCCGCCACAGCCCGCCCCAATTCCGGCGAGTCATCTCCGGCGCTCAGCAACTCGCCCAGCCAACCCCTCCGACCATTCCCCACGCTGCAACACCACGATCTCTCTCTCGCCGGCGTTCCGACCTCCGCGCAATACCCCAGCAGCGAGTAAACGCCGTGACCAGCCCCTTTTCGGCGAGCTCAGAGACCCCGCGATCTGCAACTTCACCGGCGAGTTCATCCCTCGCAGCAGCAAGCTCCTTCCCGTGCGACGAGCCTTCTTTTTCGGCGAGACGAGTTTACCGTCGAGCCATTCGTGTTCGTGACGTTTTCGAGTTATTCCCGAGAACGGTACCTCGTCGTTTTCCGTCTCGTTTTATTCGTATATGTTTTATTTCGTTGAATGTTTTCGTATAGTGCTCGTTGATTATTGATGTGAATTTGTGCGACTATACATTGTGATGATTTCTTTTTGTGTTCGTATGTTCGGGATCTCTTCGATTTTCTCAAAAATTGAACGAGACCTCGAAATTCGTGTAAGTTGGTGGATAATGGAACAATGTCGAGTCCTTGGTCTTATGAAAAGGCCTCGGACGAGAAATTTTATGTTGTGATTTAATTGCCAAGTTGTCGAGTTTGTAAATTGCTGTTTCGGTGATCGAATTTTTAAAAATAGCTCGCTGCTCGAAACGATGTGAAATTTTGAGGGATGTGTTATCTGCTCATTGCCTGCCTTGTGTAAAAATTTCGTAATTTTTGAAGGCCTGTAGCTATTTTTAATAATTAAATTGTAATCTGTCCAGAATAATGTTAAATGCATAAAACTTTCATGCCTGACTGAAATGAGCTGAAATTCGAATATGTCATGCCTCTGTGACTTATATATGTTGTGTTAAAGTTTTAGAATTTTTGGAGTTGATTTGATGTGGTAAATGTTTAATTTATCAAATCTGCAGAAACGCTGTTTGAATTTTATAAATTGGTTACTGCATGAAAAATTCTGAAATTTTACTGAAAGGCCTATTTTATGTGTTTGATCATGTTTGTAAATGATGGGAATTTTTGGAGTCCGTTTTAATTCAGTTTGAATTTAAATTTGATAAACTGTTGTTGCTCGTATGAATTTTTAAAAATAGCAGCAATTATCATTTAAGGCTGAGATTTTTATACATGAACTTTAGCATACTGTAGGTTGCTGTGTAAAATTTTCAAGTTCAGATTCATTCATTAAGTCTGAGTATGAATTAATGTGCCCATTTTGCTGATATCTTGTTCGAATTTTATAAAATAGGTATTTCGAGTTTAAAGCTGAAACTTTGTGGTTTTACATGTTTCTGGGAGATGAAATTTTTTGTAAATTTTCAGAGCTTAACTTGTAGGGTAGCTTGACCATCTATTTTCATGCGATTAAATGATTTCTATTTCCGAACATGATTTTTATATGAAATTTTGGGAATCAACTTGCTTTTCGTTTTTTATGTGAGTTGACTTGGTCAATCCTTAGATGGATTTGTGTAAACTCCCTTATGTTGTTTGGTCGAGTTTAGAGCCGAGTCTTAGTGTTCCAACATCCACAGGACTTCACGAACTACTTAGTCGAAACGAGTTCGACTAGGTCTGTCTTGTGATTTCTGATTTAAGTCGAGATAGATTCTGATTGTAGGATCTTGTCATAATGTAGGTGTTTAAGAGGTGTTGAACTCGCCTCGTTTCTGGATTTGTGATTCTGTGAACTGTTGCTGCTATCAGGTGGGTACATTTATGAGGTATTCCATATTTATGGCACTCCTTATTTCATGTAATATTTCTTTGAAAATTATTGTATGCATGAGAACTCTAGTCTAAATGTCCCGAACGCTAGTGCCTTGATGAATGCGAAAACAGTAGGAGGTCGCCTGCCCGTTGTATCCGGGAGGGACGCCCCATGCCGTTGTATCCGGAAGGGGAAAAACATCTCTGCTGTCTCCTGGAAAGGATTCTGCGAACCGTTGTACCCGGAGGTGGGAATGTTTCCAGTTACAGCCATGCCGTTGTATCCGGAAGGTTGTTGTATGTACATAGGAGGTTTGCGATAGGGCTGGGTAGGGGGTTTAGGCTATGAATTCTGTGCATACCGATTTTGATACTGTTTACTGTGATACTGTTTTTAAAAATAATTATGCGGGATAACTGTTGGATAATGGTGAGCTAGTTGGTTGCTCACCCCCATTATTTTCTTGTTGTTTTCTCTCTTCCTTTGTATTAGACGAGCTGGAGGCGGTGGCGTAGGGCGAGCGAGATGGTGGTCATTAACTGATGTGTCTTTGCTTCCGCCTATTTTTATTATATGATGAACTACTTGCTTTTATTTTGGATTATTTATGCTTCAGCTTGAAATCATGTTTGTATTAGATGAACCATGGATTTATGTTAAACTTTTTGGATAATGTTGAGACTTGAATAAGCTGGTTTATTTTTATAACTGTTGGCTTATGTATGTGTAGGATTTGGTTGAACTTTGAATAATGCTAGACCTTTTAAAATGGTTTGAGACTTATGTTTTGATATTTGTTTTATTGTTAGCTCGTGCATGTGTAGTTCCCTTGTATTGTTGGATGTGTGTTGTTGGTTGATGTTAGTAAGTAGCGCCCGTTTCTCGAAAAAGGTTTTAACTTGGATTTAAAAAAAAAAAATCTGAATTTTATTAAATAAATTCGATAAATTCTTTAAAATAAAACGGGGCGTTACAGTTTGGTATCAGCGCCAGTGTGTATGACATCTCTCGGGTGACAGTGCATTAAACCTCGGACTGGCTATGTCCTTTTAGACCGTTATAATGGGATCGTCGTGCATCTCTATTTGAGAGTCAGTTTCTGCGATAGAAATTGTTTTCGAATATCTAGTCGATACTTCCTAAGCCGCATACGAGCTGTTACTCGTGTCGGCAGGGAATGAGGCTTTGTCATCGATATCGAGCAGAACCGTGGATTCTGTAGGTATCAGTATTGAGTTTGTGGCGTTGTTGTTGCTTTGTTAGCCTTTTGTAAGAGATCCCGTGGCGGCCCGTTTGATACGGATGCACGGATCACTTTAGAATTGTGGGCAAGTTGTCAACGTGACCCGGGCACGAGACTGAACTTGGCACCAAGTAGAAATCCAGATAGTTATGCGTTTAGGAGATGCTGTCGAGACCCTGAGAGACTGGTATTGAGTTGGGTGTACTCGATGGGTGTGTCGTGTGGAATTTCTTACCATAAGAAAGTGCGCTTATAGCAATGACTATGAGTGACGATCTTGATGGTACCGTACGAGGTTCTGAGTACGGAAAGAGGCGTTGTACGCCTCGAGTTCTGGGAAGAGAGGAAATATCAGCTACATTTGTTGGTCCTTTCGTGATTCTCGACTGAGTCGGCGTCTTAGCCTGACGGTTGACCCCATCACCAGAGCTTGCGAGAGTGCACGACCTGTTCAGTGCCTCATGGAGAGGGGACAGGTGCGCGACTCTAGGCACGAGGCAATCTTTGACGAGCTGCATGTGGGCAGAACCTTACCTTTGATGAGGTACCGGTGACCTAATGGATTGACGAATCCAGCAGGGAGAGTCCGGGAGAGGTACTCGTCAAAGTCCGGCAGGGTAACCATGGCTAGTACGGCGTGACTTGGTAGAGTGGGAAGATTCGGATGGAGTATCCGAGCTGAGTGGTTTGAGCTTCTCTCGTGTGTCAATTGTCCTGTTCGGATGATTTTTCTTGGATTTCCGGGGACGAAAATCGTTTAAGGAGGGTAGACTGTAATGCCCCGTTTATTTGTGGATTATTTGGGATTTAGTATTATTATTTTTATTATTATTATTATTGTTATTATTAATTGGTGATAATATTTATATTTTATTTTCTTGTATGCCATTATGTTTATTAATTGTCAAATGTGATTAAATGCTAATTGTGTAATTGTCTAATTGATTTTTTTTGTGATTTATTTAATTATTATCGTGTATTATAAAAATATGGATAATATATATATACATTGTCCGGTTTATTTTTATCGCGCGTTTGCATTCGAAATCGAGCCCGATAATTTTCGTTGGAACCGAAATTGGCCCGAAAATGTCCGTTTAAAATTTTAATTGAGCCCGTGAGCCGATTTGTTGTCCCAACCAGCCCAAAAACTCTTTTGGCCCAATTTCTCGGGCCCGGCCCGACAGATTTTTCCCAATCTTTTTCCTTTCACGCGTGTGTGTAGGGTTTTTATTTTATTTTATTTTATTTTTTTGTCTTGGACAACAAGATTTTTTCCTTTTCCCTAAACCTAGTACTTTCATATATTTTGGCCCTCCTTCATTTCGATCAAAAAAAAAAATATAACGCCCGCAGCCTTTATCTCTTTCGTTCTGATCGCGCATCATCGACATCATCGTGAACCCACCATCTCCGGTCATTCTCCTCTTCTCTCTCTCTCACGTGGAAATTATTTCGCTCACCATCATCGTCCTCATCTCCGGCGGCCTTGGTGCGCGTCTTTCCGGCGAGTTTGAGCCAGCCCTCGAGCTTGCAACGACGAAACCACCTCGCGCCGCCACAGCCCGCCCCAATTCCGGCGAGTCATCTCCGGCACTCAACAACTCGCGCAGCCAACCCCTCCGACCATTCCCCACGCTGCAACACCATCTCTCGCCGGCGTTCCGACCTCCGCGACGAGATCCCAGCAGCGACTAAACGCCGTGACCAGCCCCTTTTCGGCGAGCTCAGAGACCCCGCGATCTGCAACTTCACCGGCGAGTTCATCCCTCGCAGCAGCAAGCTCCTTCCCGTGCGACGAGCCTTCTTTTTCGGCGAGACGAGTTTACCGTCGAGCCATTCGTGTTCGTGACGTTTTCGAGTTATTCCTGAGAACGATACCTCATCGTTTTTCCATCTTGTTTTATTCGTATATGTTTTATTTCATTGAATGTTTTCGTATAGTGCTCGTTGATTATTGATGTGAATATATTGATTTGAATTTGTGCGACTATACATTGTGATGATTTCTTTTTGTGTTCGTATGTTCGGGATCTCTTCGATTTTCTCAAAAATCGAACGAGACCTCGAAAGTCGTGTAAGTTGGTGGATAATGGAACAATGTCGAGTCCTTGGTCTTATGAAAAGGCCTCGGACGAGAAATTTTATGTTGTGATTTAATTGCCAAGTTGTCGAGTTTGTAAATTGCTGTTTCGGTGTTCGAATTTTTAAAAATAGCTCGCTGCTCGAAACGATGTGAAATTTTGAGGGATGTGTTATCTGCTTATTTCCTGCATTGTGTAAAAATTTCGTAATTTTTGGAGGCCTGTAGCTATTTGTAATAATTAAATTGTAATCTATCCAGAACAATGTTAAATGCATAAAACTTTCATGCCTGACTGAAATGAGCTGAAATTCGAATATGTCATGCCTCTGTGACTTATATATGTTGTGTTAAAGTTTTAGAATTTTTTGAGTTTATTTGATGTGGTAAGTATTTAATTTATCGAATCTGAAGAAACGTTGTTTGAATTTTTATAAATTGGTTACTGCATGAAAAATTCTGCAATTTTACTGAGAGGCCTATTTTATGTGTTTGATCATGTTTGTAAACGATGGGAATTTTTGGAGTCCGTTTTAATTCAGTTTGGATTTAAATTTTATAAACTGCTGTTGCTCGTATGAATTTTTAAAAATAGCAGCAATTATCATTTAAGGCTGAGATTTTTATACATGAACTTTATCATACTGTATGTTGCTGTGTAAAATTTTCAAGTTTAGATTCATTCATTAAGTCTGAGTATGAATTAATGTGCCCATTTTGCTGATATCTTGTTCGAATTTTATAAAATAGGTATTTCGAGTTTAAAGCTGAAACTTTGTGGTTTTACATGTTTCTGGGAGATGAAATTTTTTGTAAATTTTCAGAGCTTAACTTGTAGGGTAGCTTGACCATCTATTTTCATGCGATTAAATGATTTCTATTTCCGAACATGATTTTTATATGAAATTTTGGGAATCAACTTGCTTTTCGTTTTTTATGTGAGTTGACTTGGTCAATGCTTAGATGGATTTGTGTAAACTCCCTTATGTTGTTTGGTCGAGTTTAGAGTCGAGTCTTAGTGTTCCAACATCCACAGGACTTCACGAACTACTTAGTCGAAACGAGTTCGACTAGGTCTGTCTTGTGATTTCTGATTTAAGTCGAGATAGATTCTGATTGTAGGATCTTGTCATAATGTAGGTGTTTAAGAGGTGTTGACCTTGCCTCGTTTCTGGATTTGTGATTCTGTGAACTGTTGCTGCTATCAGGTGGGTACATTTTTGATGTATTCCATATTTATCGCACTCCTTATTTCATGTAATATTTATTTGAAAATTTTTGTATGCATGAGAACTCTAGTCTAAGTGTCCCGAACGCTAGTGCCTTGATGAATGCGAAAACAGTAGGAGGCCGCCTGCCCGTTGTATCCGGGAGGGACGCCCCATGCCGTTGTATCCGGAAGGGGAAAAACATCTCTGTTGTCTCCTGGAAAGGATCCTGCGAACCGTTGTACCCGGGGGTGGGAATGTTTCCAGTTACAGCCATGTCGTTGTATCCGAAAGGTTGTTGTATGTACATAGGAGGTTTGCGATAGGGCTGGGTAGGGGGTTTAGGCTCTGAATTCTGTGCATACCGATTTTGATACTATTTACTGTGATACTGTTTTTAAAAATGATTATGCGGGATAACTGTGCGATAATGGTGAGGTAGTTGGTTGCTCACCCCCATTATTTTCTTGTTGTTTTCTCTCTTCCTTTGTATTAGGTTGAGACGAGCTGGAGGCGGTAGCGTAGGACGAGCGAGATGGTGGTCATTAACTGATGTGTCTTTGCTTCCGCCTATTTTTATTATATGATGAACTACTTGCTTTTATTTTTGATTATTTATGCTTCAGCTTGAAATCATGTTTGTGATGGATGAACCATGGATTTATGTTAAACTTTTTGGATAATGTTGAGACTTGAATAAGCTGGTTTATTTTTATAACTGTTGGCTTATGTATGTGTAGGATTTTGTTGAACTTTGAATAATGCTAGACCTTTTAAAATGGTTTGAGACTTATGTTTTGGTATTTGTTTTATTGTTAGCTCGTGCATGTGTAGTTCCCTTGTATTGTTGGATGTGTGTTGTTGGCTGATGTTAGTAAGTAGCGCCCGTTTCTCGAAAAAGGTTTTAACTTGGATTTTAAAAAAAAAAATCTGATTTTTATTAAATAAATTCGATAAATTCTTTAAAATAAAACGGGGCGTTACAATCTTGTCCCCAGTACCACTTGTAATGAACACATAGGAAGACCAAATTTCGGTCGCAAATGATGTTTATACGACCCATAATCCTTCTGATATTAGTTTATATGAGATTTATTATTTGGTTAATTAAGTTTAATCACAAATTGGTCACGAACTCAACACACTACAAGTGGTATTAATATATACTTCAACTCATTGAATGGTACCAAGTTTCAAGATTATAATACCGTTTTGTCTTCAACGAAATACCTGTTTTTTATTGATTAGTACCAACTTTCTGGAATTAATACACCGATTACAACTTCCCAAAACTATTACCTATATTGCAGTATGAAATGCCAGTATATTGTACAAAAAATATTACTCATAAAGTGTCATTTACTACCCACCCTTTGGAATGAAAATGAGTACACACATATATCCACAAAACTAGTACCTATATTGTAAAAGAAGAGTACCTGGTTTGACGTTCTTAAGTACCCATGCAGAATTGTAAATAATGTTTTGTATGTACTACAGCATTACTCGCAAAATATTATTACAGTACATACTCGGAATATGTCAATAATGTATTATCAAAATACATATTCCAACAGAAAAAAAATACAACACTTTCCAACACACTTTCCCAAAACAATAAACACAAATGCCAAATACAAAAGTGATCTACATACGTTCTTTGCACGTACGTCGATTGTGTCCACGATCACTACATCGCTTACACCGCCTCACCGCAACATCAACTTGTGAAGGAAACCTTTTTTCCCTCCTTCGCCCGGGTTGAGATCGTACATCCGGGGCATGAATGGCATAATCATGATGTGTCGAGGAAGATGCCACATTATGGTCGTAGTTAGGTATAGGGTTAATAGTACCTTGATAAGCTTGCCTATACATTCCGACACGATAATATGGATCGCAAAAATCGTAGACGGACATTGACCTACTCTCAATACAAGCACATGCATGCTTGCACGGCATCTTAGATAGTTGCCATTCTCCACAAGAACAAGTCCGAAGTTGCAAATCTACGTCACAACTTTTGTCGCCATCAACAACCTCAAACCTCCATTCACTTGATTGATTGATTTTGACATTGCGGGAAGCACTATAGAGAGCCGCAATTTTTTTCTCAAGCTTAGGACACAACTGACCAGTGAACCGCGACACTCCTTCACGTCGATCATGCATCATGGTCATAATTTGCTTTCTTATGTGATCCACCATGGCTACAATAGGCATAAATCGTGCCGACTTTACCCAGTTATTCCAACATTCTACTTGATTATTATTCATGATCCCCCAACGGTCTCCAACAAATAAAGAATTCGCCCAACATTGTGGGTTAGAATTCTGAAGGAACTCCATTGCTTCAGGCATCTTAGTCAAAATATTATTTATATGGATATCAAAATCTTGCCTTTTAGGAGCATATGCAGCTTTCATAAAAACTGAGGACCAATGTTTCTTATTAAAATGTGGGTATTTCCTCAACACCTACAAAACATAAGTAAATAAATATATAATTATTCACATAAAAATGTGAATTATTCACATTTTTAAATAGAATTTAAACAGAATATTCACATAATATAAACAGAATTTAAGTTTCTTACTTGCTTCTTAAAGTTGTCGACTAAGTGTCTCAAACAATAAGCATGATGGCTGCCAGGAAAAACCATAGCGATGGCTTTAACTAGCTCACTGTGTCGGTCCGAATAAAAAGTGAAGCTTCTAGAAACAGGTAAGCGGGAGGAAAGAAAACTACTATTCAGCTTCAAGCAAAACCACTCCCAATTTTCATCGGTCTCGACATCAACCATGGCATATGCTATAATGAACAAGTCGTCATTGGCGTCCTTACTCACAGCACTAAGCAAAACGCCTTTGTATTTATGTTTTATGTGGGTGCCATCCAAAAATATCAACAGTCGACAACCGATTAAAAAACCGACAAGGCAGGCATTAAAGCAGATGAACAATCGGCGAAACTTATTCTCGACATGGTCAATCTCACAATCGGCAATGCTTCCAGGGTTTGTCTCACGCACTGCGCTACAGTACCATCTCAATTTGTCGTAAGATCCCCTGTCTGCTCCATGAATATCTTGCATTGCAAGTTCCTTCCATAACCATGCCTTTTTGTAAGGCAACTCCAAGCCATAATCTCTGTAAATATCTTTTAATATCGTGCAAGGCTTATAGTTCGGTTCATCTCTCAGTCTGTCTTCGATTGTAGTTGACACCCAAATGGAGTCCGCTTTTGGATGCCCCCTTGTCCGAAGATTGGACATGTCACAAGTATGGACGAGGTTGCATTTTTGGATGGCAAACTGCTGATCGCCTTTGTATAACGATGCATATACTCTCCATTCACAATCCGCATCGCTACAACAAACGATGACCTTCTACTTGTCATTTTTCCGATACTTAAAGGATCGCTTGTTTGGAATTGCATAGTTTTTGACACTCTTTCGAAATTCGTTGGCCCCAGCGAATATTTTCCCCTCTCCTTTGAGGCAACATCTCCAGGAATCGATCGATTTATCTTGCAACAACTCATGTTCTCCCTCCGACAAATCATCAGATTGTACGTTTTCCCTGCGTTCATGACAAAATAATACAAACATTTATAAATAATGGAACTAATTAAAAAATTAATGAACTAGGATATGATACGACTATACCATATTTCAATAATAAATTCATTAATATTATAAAAGCAACATTACCTGCTCGTGTTCATCGGGAAGGATTGAACTCCATCATCCCGTCTTTCATTTCTTCCATGGCAATTATCTCTACAATATTTAATTTCCAATAAAAGTGTAACCGAATCATGTTCTTCACATCCTCATCATCCAACTAAGTAACTCTCTTTTTTTCTTTTGGCGCAAAATAGCATAGCACGACGGATTCGAAATTAACGTTCGGCCACCTATTTGATATGGGAGCGTACACTTCCCCAAGCGTTGATCCAATGTGCATAGAGAACATAAACAATTCATTCTTGTACGTACAACTCCCTAGTATATCACTTTGTGCTCCTTCCATGTATCTAACAATATTTGGATAAATAAAAAAAATCACATTTCCCTGGAAAATATGGTACAAAAATGTATTAAAGTGGTACTATATACATGCAAACAGATGTACAATAATCATGAATAGTGGTACAGTGATAATTCCCACCTTATTTTCTTGTTTTAGGGTGAGTAACACATTACACAACTTAACAATAGCATCCATTTCGTATACATAAACAAGAAATAAGAGATTTTGATCAATTTAATTGATTTAGGGTTAATATGAACAACAATTTTCAAAATTCAATCCCTAACAAATTAACCAAATATATACGAATTAAACATGATTTTTAGACTCCAATGTGCATAGAGAACATAAACAATTCATTCTTGTACATACAACTCCCTAGTATATCACTTTGTGTCCCTTCCATGTATCTAACAATATTTGGATAAATAAAAAAAAAAAAACTTCACATTTCCCAGGAAAATATGGTACAAAAAAGTATTAATGTGGTACTATATACAATGAACAGAGGAACAATAATCAAGAATAGTGGTACAGTGTTCATTCCCACCTTATTTCTTGTTTTAGGGTGAATAACACATTACATAACTTAACAATAGCATCCATTTCGTATACATAAACAAGAAATAAGAGATTTTGATCAATTTAATTGATTTAGGGTTAATATGAACAACAATTTTTAAAATTCAATCCCTAACAAATTAACCAAATATATACGAATTAAACATGATTTTTAGACTCCAATGTGCATAGAGAACATAAACAATTCATTCTTGTACGTACAATTCCCTAGTATATCACTTTGTGCCCCTTCCATGTATCTAACAATATTTGGATAAATAAAAAAAAAAACTTCACATTTTCCAGGAAAAAATGGTACAAAACAGTATTAAAGTGGTACTATATACATGCAAACAGAGGTACAATAATCAAAAATAGTTGTACAGTGATCATTCCCACCTTATTTTCTTGTTTTAGGGTGAATAACACATTACACAACTTAACAATAGCATCAATTTCGTATACATAAACAATAAATAAGAGATTTTGATCAATTTAATTGATTTAGGGTTAATATGAACAACAATTTTCAAAATTCATCCCAAACAAATTAACAAAATATATACGAATTAAACATGATTTTTGGACTCCAAAATGCTCATATAATACATATATTACTTGCTACTTCAAATTTTGGCTGAAAAAAACACGAATGTTGCCGAAAAAAATGAATTCTTGGCTGCACAAATTTGACGTCGGAATCACTTCTTTGGCCGGAATTGTTGTTGTCGGAGTTCTTCTCGCCGGAGAGACCGACCTGCAAAAAAAAAAAAAAAAATGGAAGCAGTCGCCGGAAATGGAGGAAGACGGGAGAGTGACGGGAGGGAGGGAGAAAGGGTGCAGAAGAAGATTGATCAAAAAGTAATAAAATACTATTATGTATTGTGGTTGGTGGAAGAAAATTAAGGAATTAGGGAGTTGAAAGGAAGAAATAAAGGTATGGGGACTGAGGAGGAAAATGAAAAAGCACTTAGGGATTTTAGGAGAACTAACCTTTATGGGTCCCGCTACAGTACCCAAGTCCCATGACAAAGTTGAGTTACAAAATGACATGGCAGTATAATTATTATACATAAATAAAAAAACTAAACAAAAATTATGTATCAATTCATTTTCCCCAAATTGTAACTTTCATTTTCCTTACCCTAATCTCTCTTCCAGCCTATAGACCCGTCGATTTCTTTAAGAGAAAAAATGAAGGGCGACAAATTTCTTCCAATTACTCTTCATCTCAATCTTTTCCTGTTACTCTTCAATTTTCCTGGTGATGTCGTGACCGCCCTATCCGACCTGGCGTCCCAAACCTTCGATCCGAGCGGCCGGGCAAAGGCAAAGGCAAAGGCACGAGCAGAGGAACACGTCAGATGGCGGCCCGGACGAGGCATAGCGTGGGCCCCATTTCGGGTCCCCTTCATCCGTCTAGAGGAACTCGTCCGACTCCAGGAGGATAGAAGAGATTGCGGTGGCTTGGGGAACAGGCTGGGACCAAATGGTTTGGGCTGGGTCGATTCACAGGTTGCAGTTCCGGGCGCCGAGGGGCCGGGCCCGTGAGATTTCCAAGAACCTGGAGAGAGAGAGAGAGCGCGGTTGCCTTGGCCAAGATCTGGGACAAGAATTTTAGGGAGAAAAGGAAGGGATGCCGAGAGCTTTGACGGCACGGAGTGAAGAATAAAAGGAAAAAATGAGGTCGGGAAAGTCGGGGTTTGGGGGTGATTCTTTTCATGTCTGATGAAAGAGGATTGTAAGAGGAATCACTTCTGGGCTAATGTCATGCTATTGCATATTATTTGTGCAGCATTTTTAAAAATACCCATGAATGGTTAATTTTGGTTTTGACATAAAAGAATATATGAACTTTTTTGGGGTCCAAATGTTGGAAGTGATTTGGGTTAGTTTGGGCATCAAGGCTTTCAAGAGTATCTTTGGTTCATTTTGTGTCACTATGTATCCAAAATTTGAATGAATCTTTGAAGTCCCAACATTACAGAGGCAGTAAATGAACCAACAACGGACACAAATGCAACCTGAAATTTGGTTTTGAAGACTTCACACAGAAATTAGTCAATTTGTGATGCTGTGATACATACGGGGGGATTTATGGTAGAAACTTCAAACGTACCCGATTTCTCTAAGGCCCCAGCCAATGAAGGAGACGCATGGAGATTAACATCTAAAGATTCTTTATCATTAACTAATAGCGATTTGGATCATCCAAGAATGTCGATGGGAAATCATGGTCGTGTTGCAAACCGGGATGAGGATTTATTGCCAACTTATCGATGAACAACCATGTTGTGGGTTCCATAAATGGTTTCGGGATGTTTTCTCTAGAAATAAGAATGTGATTGTACATGGAAATAGTAAAGATTAGATATTTTTTTTTTCTTTCTACTTTTTTAGCTTTCCTGGTATGAAAGGAAATATTTTTAGTTTGTGGGAGGATTGCTTTGAATTATGTATCAATGTATGGTTCTTTGCACATTGAGTGTTGTTGGTTTAAATTTTTGTGTGCCTTTGCTCATCTTCGTCCATTGGTAAAGCTATAATGCCATGAATTGATCTCTTTCTTTTTGTTCATTCGTCTGAATTTGGGAAGCTGCAATGCCGTGAACTAATCTCTTTATTTTTGTTCATTTGTCTGAATTTGGGAGTAACATTTGCAGCCTCTCTTCTAAACAACCCATAAAATTACAAAATCAAGTATCCATATTTAACAACTACGCCATATGAACAAATTTTGTGCTTCTCCTATCCTTCTCATTTGTATACGCTTCCCATTGCTTATCATTCACTCAATTGTAAAGCAAAAAGCAAGAACACATCAACATAAATGCCATAAACAAAGGTATATAAATACACAAACCACAGAGAAAACATCTAAACAACAAAACTACCTTTTATTTCTCATGTCTCTTATATATTTTGACATACAATTTACACATAAAACCATTAATTTAAAAAAAAAACCCCCAGAAGGGAAACAATTAATCGTTCATATTTCACTTTTGGTTCAACATTCAGATTGATAGCATGAGAGGTGCAAGCATCACAACCTAAATTCCTAACAATGCAAACAAATTCCACCTTTCATACATAGGGGGATCTCAACCTAAAGCCAACACACAACCATTTTTTTTTTTAATTTCCAGAACAATATTATTAAATGCAATTATAATTAAACAATCAATTATTTTGTAAGTCATAAATCAAATGTGTATCTATTTGCAATCAAACACTCATCTACAAGAAACTGTACAAATAATATTCTTCTGTCAATAACATTTTATGAGAGTATAAGTTCATGTTAATTGAAGCCCTGTTTATGAACCAAGCAAATTTACATATAATCTAATACTAAAAGCTAAAGTTTGTTACTGATAAATATTGTACAGATAACCATAATAAATATCATAAATTTATTTTTCATTGGGAAAACAAGGAAAACAACATTACGCTTTCATATATACCACCAACATCACATTTGTTTTCTCCCTTGTCACTTCTCCTCTAACAAACCTTTGTAACCAACCTATGGAATTGATAAAAATAAACTTGATTCAGCTGGAAAGAGTTCAAGTGCAACATTTGTGATGCTTTCGGGTTTGTGCACGGGACCATTTTTATTTACGTGCCTTGAGCGTGCCTGAATATAAACCACAAATATAAATTACTTTATAAAAAAGAAGTTTATAAAATGATCATAAAATTAAAATATACCTTTTCTTTCTTTGAGCTCACTTCCAATGGGCCCTTTTTTCATTTTGTACTAGGCGCGCCTTTTGTCTTTGATGTTTTTGGATCTTTTATATTCCCATTTTCCATCTTCTGACGTGAAGTATACTGTGAACTATTATTATCACTAGAATCATACTTCGTCAAAATAAGTTCATTCTTTTTATTTTCTATCCAATCCTGGCTTGATGTATATTTTTCCTCATCATCTGCTGCTAGGTCTGCCACCTCTACAAATGCCCGACACATATCGTCATACCTTTTCTGTGCTGGAGTAATACCCATACCATCATAGCTAACGACTATCCTCGTGTGTGCTCGATTAACATTTTTTCTCCACCGTCAAAGTATGCAGCGATCAGGCACCACAGTAACATCATTACGTATTATAACTGTGATGGCATGTCTGCACAATATACCTCGATACTCAAATAAAAGACAACTACATGATACTTCACTTTTCTCAATATCAAACCATACCAGAAATATTTTTTTTCTTCCTTTTACCGCCGCAAAATACATCTTCACATACCTCATACCTCGTCCCTGTATTCTCGTCTACTGTGGATGTGAGATCACAATAACCTTTCCTGTAAACTCGGTTTGAACTTCTCTAAACTTTGAAATTGTGTACAACGACTGATATTACCTTTCCATTTCATATGTCGTCGCACACGGTATGATTTGAGAGAATGACTTGTGATCAGCTTGAATTTCTTTCTCGACCTTATTTCGCAACGCTCGTTCGTATTGTTCGACAAATTGCTTCAATGATGTCTTCGAATGTACATAACCATCAAAGAAGGCATTCATACTCTCACTTCTCTGAGTCGTCGACATGCCTGCCCAAAATTTGGATTTCAAGTAACAAGGCACCCAAAGAACGCGATTATGAAACAATCCTGATAACCAAATATTTTCATGTAACTTATATGTCTCAATCATTACACTCCAACCTTCCTCGAATTCTTCCGCTGACTGCGAATCATAAACCAGTACATGAATGGTTGAAAATATTGCGGCTTTTTCAACATGAAATCTAAACTTTTCGGGAAACTTCTTCAAGATATGCCACAGACACCATCTGTGTTTTGTGTTCGGAAAAACTATTTGTATTTCATTTTGCATTGCTTTATCTTGATCGGTTATTATTCCATTTGGTGCTTGACCGTGCATGCACTTAAGCCATGTTCGGAATAGCCACACAAATGTACTAGTGTCCTCATTCGATACCAAACCACAACCCAACAAGATTGACTGCCCGTGATGATTGACGCCAACAAAAGGGGCGAAGGGCATGTCATATTTATTAGTAAGATAGGTTGTGTCAAATGTGACGACATCCCCAAACTCTTTATATGCTTGTGTAGACCTGTTATCTGCCCAAAACACATTTTTCAATCGAGAATCTTCATCCAAGTCAATGCTAAAGTAAAAATCTGAGCATCGAGCTTGTACATCCGAAAAGTAAGATTGTATTGCAGCTGCATCACCTTCGCCAAGTCTTAGGCGTCTTGCTTGTTCAACATAGTTACGAAAATCCTTTTCCATAAAAGTAATGTTCTCATAGCCGCCAGCTTCAACAACTATAGAGTTAAAACTTTTATGCAATGGTATGCCAGCTATATCATTCACTTCAAGCTTTCGTTTGATATTTGAGCCCAACTTGCGATGGCATCGGTATAACCTCGACTTAGTGGGACTAATCTTGTGATTGTGCTCGAGCTGGACATTATTTATTTTCCAGTAACCATGTATATCCAATGATGCAGATATTCTAGCTTTACAGCCTGTATTACTTATTGGTTGCGGCTTCATGCAAGTTCCTGTAGAACTATGTTTCCGTCCCTCACGACTACACGTGAACGTGACATACCTCAGAATGCCATCATCATCCTTACTCGAACTTCTTCTTCTCACAGGAAAACCCGCGGCATACGCGTATTTCACATAAAAATCATAAACTTGTTTGTCATCAGGAAACTGCATACCAACCTTCGGAACAATTAAGGAATCATCAATTCTATCATCTAACATCATTTGCTATCTCATTTTCCATGTTCTCACCTCCTGTAAAATGCAAAAAAAATTACCATTACTTTATGAAAAAATTATAATAGAATTTGGGACATCATAAACATGTCACTCAAAACATTCAAAATATAAAAACAAATTTATTACCTGAAGGCACGAAGTTCTCATCTTCCATTGTTGGAGGAGGGAAAATAAAAGAAAATGATCTGTTGTTATACAATAATTGTCAAAGGAGAGGATAAATAAAACAAAGGATTTGTGATACAAATAATTAAATATATGATATGATTTAGTTTTTCACCATCAGGAAGAAGAAGAGTCAGTGAAATCCTTTAGCCGCCGCCGAGAAGAAAGTGGAGTTAGTGGAGGATTTAGTTTTAAATCTTAACCCTTAATTCTTATTTAATATTAACCGTACAGCTCACTTTGTAAAAAAAAATTGTAAAGAGTGGTTAGAGTAGCATTATTCAACCTTTATTATATAGGTAATAAGTATTGAACAAAACTGACAGGAAATAGAAATAATCAAATAGCTGATGCAGAAACTCACGAGGCAATGGAGGAAATCCGCCGGCGAAGTGGATGGCGACGATTACTCTCTTCCTACCCGCGACGAATCCCGTCCGATTGACACCCAAGGTCTCTCAATTTCTGTTCCTGATCATTATACATTGAAATTTGGAGTTTTCACTTTTGTATATACGCAGAGCAAGAGGAACTAATTCGGTCACTGGAGAAGAGTCAAGCTCAACAGTCTCTTCTGTGGAGAGTACGTGTTCTATAAGCATCTGTCTGCTACTCTTTTTTCTCTCTCTACTGTACTTTCATGTTCCAATTGATGCTGTGGCCATTTTTGGATGTGGTTAGGTTGAATTTCGACAATGTTTGATTTTTTTGATTGTTGTAGAGTGTGTTCGCTGGGCTTGTTTCGTGTTATGCGATTTTCCTCATTTACTCCATCTTTCAGCAAGCTTATTCTCCATGGGAGTTGGTAATATGCTTTATTCCTCCACTTTTGGTTTGTTGTGTTCATTACTCATCTGTGAACTGGCTTGATCAATATTGATTTATTATTATAATTTTTCTTGGACTCAGTTGATGCTTTCTCTATTCTTTCCTAACTGAACAAGTTTTTTGTAAATAGTAAAGTACATACCACTTGCCAGAATACAGCGCCTAACAATGACGCTTGAGGGCTATGAAGAAATGTACCGCTAGTTTTCATATTGACGTAGGGAAGTCTTAACAACCGAGTAGCAAATGAGACTTCATAGCATGGAGTATTTACTTCTTAGGAGCTGTGTAGTCATTGTCATGGCTTCTCTTTCTTGTAATAAATTTCAGGGACACTATGTTACCGTTTTACTTTCTGAAGAAGAATTTGGTAAAATTTTACTTTTATCTATTTTTATGTGAGTTATACCGCTGGCCAGACATTGATCCAATAATGGCTTCTTTCCAATTCATGTGTGCAGCGTTACCATGCATACTTCATGTATGAGGTTAATTCAGGGAGCATTATAGCTGCAGGTTAGCTTCTTTTTCTGGACTTATGTTTACGTAACAGTCTATGAGCATTTTTGTTCCATATGCTAATTTACTCTTCAGCGTTCTCATAGTTGTTTCAGTAAATGTGTTTCAAGTTTCACCCAATGATTATCTCGGCTTCTCCTAAAGCTGTTGGGCACATGTCACCTGAAAATATTGGATGAATATGGTAAAGACCACAAAGTTGGCATCCAAACTAACTTTTACCTACATCTTAGTGGCTTAGTGCATGGACTGCGCCAGAGGTTGGGGATTTAAAGACCACAAATGACTAGGATTACTCTTGCACTTATATAGGACTTTTCTTCCATTATTCTGATCTATTTGCAACATGAAATGACGTCGTGGATAAAACATGGCCGCCACATTGGAGATAAAATACTAAAAATGTTTCACATTTGGTGACCATTTCTGATGTATTTTTCACCTCTTGACTGTGACTTGAAACTTATTTTCCAGAGGTGGCAACTGTTTTCATATGCTTAATGGTCATTAGTGGCTTGATGCACACCTCAAGACATCATCGCCTTTGGCTCTGGTGCTCTTTTTTCCCCGGTACACTATTGGCTGTATACTGGTGGTACCACATGCTCAGGTAAACTGGTAATTCTGATATCACAAATTTCATTGGCACATCTTCCATAGTTAAGTGAGTCTCATCAATGTATTGGATTATAGTTATGTGTTGTTAGATCTTAATATGAGATTTACAACATTAATTTTACCAATTTTTTCCAACTGCCGATTAATGGGTTTGATGCTTGCCATTGGCTAGCCAGTTGGCACTAGACCAACATGCTAAAATTTGTTAAACCACCTTACTTAACATATTAATTACATCTTAAAAATTTCAGAAAAGTCACTGATTGCATAAGGTTGTTCACCATGCCAATTTCCCTAATTCAGTGTCCATGGCTGCTGCAGATTGGCAAAGTTTAGGTGGGATATCATTTGGCTTCCTTGGACGCCACTCATGTAGGACCCGAGTCATACATTTTCTTTTCCTTTTCTTTTCTTTATTGCTTTGGCTGGGTTAATTTGTATGGTTAAGGTTGTTAACTGAGATACTGCTCTTTTGCATTGCAGTGGAGCTGGAATCTGTCTTTATGTGGACCATTTACTTGATGAGTCATCAGAAGAAATTAGGAAACTTCGTAGATATATGTATGCGTACAAGGCTTATTGAATTTCTGCAGACACAGCTGAGGTGGACTGTCACTTGATAGACGGCTGCACAGCTCCTTATCCGCCTGAAATGTAAAGCTTTTGGAATACCTGTTGGTTTTGTGCTTGGAGGGGATATGCTCGACGTCAACTATGTGGACTAGCCTGCATTTTCTGTTTCTGTTTCTGTTTCATCTTTACCCTTTTTGCTGAATTTCTCTGAGTTATCCATGAACGGAGTTGAATTGTATTCATGTCCGACCTTTTCATCTGTGTGACCTGTACCGTAATATCCCATTGAATAATTAATAAAAGTAATTACGAACTAATTACTTTTGTTAATAATGCTCGTTCCTAGTTCCGAGCTAGTTATTCAGTTAAAAATTCGACTTTAAGTCGAAAGTATTCTCGGTTCAATATTATTTAGTAATCGAGCCAGTTTAGTAATTAATTAATTTCGGTCTGTTTATTTTTATAAATGGATTTATAAGACGGGATTAATTAGTATAAGATGACGAATAATCGAAATTGAGTATATTTTGATTAATCGTTTAAGATAAGTAGTGAACTGAACCCAAGTATGTTCGGTCATGAGTTGAACTTAATTAAGAAATAGTTGAGCCTTAGTACTAAATACTTAGAATTTTTCTAAGTGTTTAAGTCATCAAGATAAGATCATAATATCGAGTTTTATCATAAGTTGATACAAGTTAAGTCTCGAAGTGCGGTTAAGTATCCATGAATAAATGTTCAAAGAAGTGGGAAAATTTATTTAGACATTATAGTCTATTTAAATTATTTTAAGAGAAACCGAAATTTTTAGAATTTTCAGTTTTACGGTAATCGTTCGGTTTAAGTCCGAATGTGGTTCCGTAAATGTAGAATATTTTAAGATAATTATATTAGATCCTAAGAAGCAATATGTTCATTAAATTGAAGAAAAACCGTGAGTGAAGGATTTAAATTTTAGAATTTTCAGTTTTACGGTAAACGTTCGTTTTAAGTCCGAATTGATTTCCGTAAATTGTATTATTCTCGATTTATTAGCATGATCCAAGACCATATATGAGCAGTACTTTTCAGTAAAAGAGTTTTAAAAATCAGCCATTTTGAAAGAAAATGAATAAGAAATAAAAAGGATGATTTTTATTATTTTTATTATTGTGTTCCAAAGATTTTTATATGATGAAGGGTGACATTTTTTCAATAATATATGGAATCAATTACATCACAATAAGCACGAAATTTTGGTCATCAATTGGTGAGAATGAGATGAGAAAAATCACAACAAAGTTTTGCTAAGTCTTTAAGTTAGCATTTTTTTCAACAATTGGTGAGAATCTTATTAAACTTGGTGGACTAAGTTTTATCTACCAAAAAGCTCATTCATGGCTATAAATAGAGGTATTTCAATCAGAATTTATCATCAAGTATCTTCTCAAATCATCATAGTTTCATCAAAAAGATAGAAATAGAGAGAAAAATAAAAATAAAAATAGTAGAGTTTTAATTTTTGAAGAAGTCAAGGAGCAACTATAGATTTTCAAGCAAGAAGGAGGTAAGATGCTATCTTTTTATCATATTTAGTAGATGATATTAAGTTTTTAATAATGTTTTTATATGACTTAGATATTAAAGTTTTATATGAGTATAAGCATGCTAGAAGGTAAGTTATTTCCAGCTCATATATATGTCTTATGTGTTCAGTTATGATGACATTTTTACCTAGCTATGAAAAATCTGGAAAGCTATGCTTCCTATGGTTATTTCTTGTGTAAAAGAGGAGTACATAGGACCAAGAATCAAGTCATTTAGTTTAGTATAACTCAAGATATGAATTTTTAAAGTTTATCATGCAAGCTGAATTTTATGTACTTGTTTCCAGCAGCAACTTTAAACTTAAATAAGTTGAGATATATGCATGATGAAATTATGAAATTTCTATGACATGTCTAAATAGGAGTTAAGAATATGACTGTTAAATTTCATAATTTAATAATGAGAAATGAAGGAGTTAGGATAATAAGATGGCATATATGTAAAGATGAGTATATATGCAAAAATATTCATTATATGATCAAATTGTTAAAGTGAGATTTTTATGAATAATTCTCATATGAGTGATGAGCAATTTGACAAATTTTTTGTTTAATATGTTGAATTTACGATTTTTATAAAGATTGTTTTAAATATCACATATTAAGATCATAATTTAATATTATGATTAAAAGTTATATTGTATGAGTATTAAGTTGAAATATTTAGTACCATACAAGTTAAGATGAGTATTATTTATAAATCATGAATATGATGTTGGTAAAAGTTAAGCATGTTTTGAGTTCATGTACTCAATCAAGTATAATGTGAAATTTAGTTATTTTCACACTCGAGTTATTTAAGTGACATGCGAGTTTAAGCCAATACTATGATTTTGAAGACATGATTTATATGGGTTAAGTAATTGACTTTGAGTAAAAGTACAAGAAAAGTTAAGTTTAGTATTCTGAGCAATAACATGCTTATTGAATTTCTTTAAGATTTGGATATATTAGCAGTTAGAGTTAAGAATCCCAGTATCTTATTGAGTATACGAGCATAGTACTTAGTATATTTTTTTATATTTTTATTTAGCTTGAGGAGTTAGCTACCCAATATCAACACTTACATTTTTTAAAAGTTATCGAAAGAAAGGTGGGGACCCAGACTGGGTATTACATTGAGTATAAAATTGATATCATGTCCGAGGTATGTATAAAGTTTAAGTTTTTACGCTTGGGATGAAGGCCCCAAGTTTCCTTACAAGTACATCCTAAGTTCTGATGGAGGCCCCAAGTTGCCTTAAGAAATATCCATCAAATTGTGCACAAGTATCCGATCAGATATCGGAAAGAGAAGGAGTAAAGTTTCATTAACTGGAACATATTTTTAGTCCAAATATATATACCAAAGATCATGATATATTGTATTATTATTGTTGTTTACTTTAGTAAGGGTGTTTTCGGGGTACAAGAGGATCAATACTCACCCCCATTGTATTTTTCAGGTAACAGGGTCGGGCCGGAGGTGTGAGCTTAAGAAATGGTGGTAGTGGTCGTGCACTTACTTCAGTGGACATTTATTATGGATTTGATATGTTTGTATAATAAATCACGTTTTTAAGTATTTCCGCTACGCATATTAAGACTTGAACTTGCATTTTAATAAATTTCAGATTTCAAGTTTTTATCATTTCAAAAGTATGAATATGATATAGTTAAATGCAAGTTTAAATAAATCTGTTTTCTTTACGTCTTGGCGAGAGGTTCGACGAGATAAACGGATTTTCAGAAAAGATGATTTGAGTAGCATCCTGAGTTAGTCGCAAAAGATTTCGAAAGAGTTGTAAGTATTTTCAAAGTAAAAGTTGCGAAAATTTACTCTGGTGAGCGGGGTGTTACATGTACAAATGGCATTAAGAATTTACAACTGAAAAATACAATGTATTACTTCAAGAAACCATTTAGATTGATGATTACAACAAAAAAAGGTGCTGGGTCAAAAGGACAAACGGAGAAACGGAATTTATGAACGGGTGAAATTACTTTCCAACAAAATTAGTACGTGGTTCGTGTAATACAGGGGAAACAATATTCGGATTGTATTAAAAATTAAACATACAAATAAGTAAATTACATTATTCATGATTTACACATTGTTTTTAAAACCTGGCCTAAATGGACAGTCCGACCGGATGGATTGGTTTCAGTGAGTCTACATATTTAAAATGAGTATGTGAGACTCAATTCTAGCTACTAAATATGAATCGAGATGTGTGTGTTGGGTTCTATCAGAAACGACAACAACATGCACATTTGAATTTTGGAAAAATAAACCGTAACGCAGCGCAATTTATATATAGGGTTAGGACATTAACGTTTAAAGTTTTGCTGACTCTGAGAAGTTTTTGATTTCCTTTGATGGAGATCATCTGATTACCAAAACCCGATGGGCTGACGGGTTTGACCTTCCTCGATTCTGATCGAGTCACTGCATCACGAACAGATCACCGGATCGGGCTCGTCGGGCTCGGGCCGGTTGAATCGGGTTTGGTTCGTCGGGTTAACTGAGTAGGACTCGGCTGGACTGACTCAGGCTTGGCTCGGTTCAGCTGGTCACGTCTCGGTCGAGTTTGGGCTCATGCAGTTCGCGGACAGTTGCTGGCTCGGGTCGCTAGCTGGGCGCGTCACGGACGAGGTCGCGTATGCGGGTGGACTGCGAGGGACTCGAGCGCGTGCGGGCACGGGACTCCTAGGCCTGCTCGGACTGGGCTCGTACGCGTCTGGGATCACACGGGCATGGGGCGCGGGTCTCCTGGTCGTGCGAGAAAAGGCGCGCGCATTTTCTGTCGCGCGCTGGGAACGGGACGCGAGGAACTCGGGTCGCAGTGGCGCACGGGAGCAGAGACAGCGTGCGGGTGCATCGCTGGTGGCGCGCGGTTGCGAGCCGATGCTCGCGGCTGGGCGCTGGGCGGCTTTCGACAGTGCTGGGTGACGGCGACGATTTTCGGCGACTGGCCGACGGCGGAGGACGGCGGCGGCTAACCGGAAAAAAGGAGATCTTTAAGGTTTGATCTATCTAACATGAAGATCTTCTCATGTATGATCTAAACACCTACTCCGAAAAATCTTGGTGGACGATTTTCCAGATCTCTCAAACTCGCAATCTATAGAACATACAAAACTCCTTCTTCCCTTAGGAATCTTTGTTGGGGCGTGTGAATCAATAGTTGGGGGAGAGTTCTAGACATGGTGTATTTATAGACTACATTAGGGACCTTGAGGAGGTGTTAAATATGGACTTATCCCATTAGGCTAAGGAATCCTAATTCCACTCCATATACTTTTCCAATCTAGGATAGAATTCCTCCTAACCCTCATCACCTTCAAAAAGACTCTTTAGTCTCCTAACCCTAGGTAATATTCTAGAAGGAATATTTTTCTCCTAGTGGAATATTAATTATGGAATAAAATTAATTTCTTAATTTAAATAGAATTAAATAATAAAACATTTCCACTAGAGTAATATTATTTCTCTCCCCATTTAGCTCCAATTTATTCAATAAATAAAACCTCCAAATGATTAATTAATATTAATCTAATTGACCTATTTACCTCTCCATGTTTAAGATATAACATCGTCAATTAATTACTGACAATTAAATTAAATTGACTTCTTCATTCCGAAATATATACCACTCAGTTCATTAATCATTATGTCAGATAATTATCCACCTGCAGGATTTGACATATTATTCCTTCCTGAGCTTATTTCGGGGACATCATCAACTCAGCGCACTGGGACACAGTGACTGTAAATAATTTATAATGGCACATCATATTAACACTTTTACTTACCAAAATAGCGAGTATGTCATCCTAACGGAATAGAAATCACCCTTGCTAAATCAAATAAATAAGCAATGAATATATATGCCCAATTTATATGATCTTAAAGCTTAAGAGAACGCATTAATCACTAGAGGTCTAGATTATAATAACAATCAGTAAATCTTATAATCCTATCCTTCCGCGGTCCGTTCAATACTTAACATAAGTACTAGTGTAACCCATCAGTCAAAGATCAACTGAATCAAGACTAAACTACAGTCTTTTTCCAACAGGGGTCTCATTGCCTGTCTAAACTATGAACAATTAATTTACAAGGAACCGATAATATGATCTTTCTGTTTGACACGACGAACCATATTATCTACAATGTAAAATGATGGAGTTATGATTGCATAAATAAATAAACTGCAAACATAAATACTTTGACTAAAACACGATTGCTAGGTCAAAATGGTATTGTTCATATCTGAAAGTCAAGCTTTTACAGCATATCTAACAATCTCCCACTTATGCTTAATAAAATCATGGCTATCACTGACCACAATTCTCTTTCAATCTAATTCTCAAAGATTAGTCTACTATGTCGCCTATCATCGGAGTCCCATCCCTTCTACATGTCTATCAAAGACTTTCACCGGTAGGCTCTTCGTAAAAGGATCTGCTAGGTTATCCTCCGACAATATCTTGGCAACAACGACTTCCCCTCGTCCAATGATCTCTCGTATCAGGTGGTACGTGCGCTCTATGTGTTTACTTGCTTTATGAGTCCGTGGCTCCTTCGAATTTTCTACTGCTCCGCTGTTACCACAGAAAACTATAATTGCAGCGGGGAAACTCGGCACCACATCAAGATCGAGGAGAAAATTCCTGAGCCAAACCGCTTCTTTCGCTGCCTCTGAGGCTGCTACATATTCAGCTTCCATGGTAGAGTCTGCCATGCATTTATTCTTGACACTTTTCCATACTATGGCTCCTCCTCCTAAAGTAAACACAAACCCTGAGGTTGATTTACTTTCGTCTCGGTTTGACTGGAAGTCAGAATCGGTATAATCCAACGGAAGCAACTCATCTGCCTGGTAAACCAACATATACTCCTTAGTCCTTCTCAGGTACTTGAGTATATGTTTCACTGCAGACCAATGTTTCGAACCTGGATTACTTTGATATCTGGCAACCATGCCTACTGTAACGCCCCACTTTATTTTAAAGATTTACCATATTTATTTAATAATAATCACTATAAATTTTTCGCAAATCTCAATTTAATAAAAACTTAGTGGGCGCTACTTATTTCAAAACAAACATCAATACTCAATCAATCTTCAATTCTGAGTCAATTATTAATACTCAATACTCAATAATAAACCTCAATACTCCTGTCTGCAATCCAATAATCATGATATCTAGGGAATACATTCTCTATCAATAATCCAGTACTCATTATTCGAAAAACATAAATAACAATAAACAATTCAGACAGGCGGAAGCAATATCAACAATATGACCACCACTCACATCCCTCCGCCGTGCCAGCAATACTAACCTGCATCCATGAAGAGCAGGTGAGGATGAGCACAATTGGAATCCGTAGTGCTCACCACTATGCCATAATCAACACTCATAATATAGAACTGATAATATCACAGCATGGTCACAAATCAATAACATATTCCATCTCCCATCAATAATATCTACTCATGTGCACATCTCTATAAAGCTACTGAGTGTCTTCGTATCGAATGCCTCCGTACAGGCCTTACATCGGCGCCCACTCAGTAGGAGTATATGTCGATTGCCTCAGTACAGGTCTTACAACGACATACATATCGAAAGCCTTCGGCCACTGCCCCGGTCTTACATACGATATGGCCTCCGTACATGACTTAAGGAGACTGCATATAATTAGGCACCGTCGAAGGGCATACAACTCACATCGACGGGGACCACCGTACCGACGGCCGTATTAGCTCACATCGATAGGCTACCAGGTTCACATACATATACAATAATCGCACCAATCTCAACATATATAAACACATATGGCATTGCAATTTTAAATAAAACCCACAACAATAACAATTAGATTAGGGCATAGGAAATTTTGAATAACCCACCTGGTCGCAAATAGGAGATAATCACGAAAGCACGATTAGGCTGCTAGCTCGGCTCATCAAACACCTACATTAAGTCCAGATGCTATAATCAACATCTATTCTGACTTAAACGAAAAACCACAATCATACTTAGTCGAACTTGATTCAACTAAGTTGTTCGTGAAGTCCTGTGGACATTGGAACACTTAAACTTGACATCTAGACTCAACTAATTACACATGGGAGTTCACATAATCCAAAAATAAACATTGACCAAGTCAAACAATTAATGAAACAAATGACTAGTCGGTTTACAGTTTTTATTCTAAAAACCCCATTTACGATTATACTAGTTTAAATCACAACAATGAGTTGACCATGTTGCCATATGAATTTAGCTCTCAAATTTTAACCAAAATTTGACCTTCCAGAGTTAAGCACATACACAAATTTTCAGCTTCAAATCCCAAGTACACTATTTTATAAAATTCCCACAAGATTTCAGCAATACCGAGCCATGAATTTATACTCAAACTTAATGAATGATTCAGGACTTGATAATTTTACACAATACCCTACAGCATGATATAAACAACATATAAAAACCTCAGCTCTTAACATTAACTGCTGCTATTTTTGAAAATCCAAACAAGATTCAGCAGTTTATCAAATTTAAATCAAAACTGAATCGAAATGAACTCTAACAATTTTCATATTTTAACAGCATGAATAAACACATAAAACAAGCAATACAGTAAAGTTTCAGAACTTTCCAGCAACAACTCAATTTATTAAAAATAAATTATTAAACTGCAGAACACAACAAATAATCTTTACACATAGCAAACGAAATCCAAAAATTCCAAAACTTTTACACGGCCTAGAAAACACACAGGAAGACAACATATTCAAATTTCATAAATTTTGAGGCACTACTGAATTTAATATGCATTTTACTTGATTCTGCTCAGATTTCCAAACAATTATTAGAAATAGCTAAACTTATTATTTAAATCTGAAATTTTTACACAACATGTATTTCCAGTAGGGGGTCGAGCACATAAAATTTTACTTTGATTCGAGAGTCACAGGATTTATCATAATTTATATATCAAAACAGCGATTAAACAATTTTAATAATTCATAACCGACTCGATTTACGACGAATCCGTCCGAAGTCTTCGCCATAAGACTAAGGACAATATAAGTTCCAGCCCACAGCGACAAATTCACGAGTTGACGAGGTCTCGTTCGATTTTTCCAAAATCGAAAGGCTCGTCAACGCACAATTCCATAAACGACAACAATAATAACCTCATGAACACATATAAAATCACATAGGCATATTCCCATGAATTCAATATTCACATACAACAAACAAATTCACAACATAAACGAGATGTAAAATTAAACGAGACGAGGCGAGCCTTGTACCGTTCTCAGGAAATAAACGAAAACGGAACCAACGGTTGACGGAAAGCTCGGTGGCTCGAGGAGAGGGTCACCGGCTCACACGCAGCGGCTTGAGTGTGTCTGGTGCGGAGCAGCAGTGGTCGAGGGCGCTGCAGCTGGTGGTCCGCGGCCTGGAGATCGCGAACGGAGGGTGAGCTCGTCGGAAAACAGGTTCACGCGAGAACGATAGCGGGAGAGGATCGCGGGGAAAGGGAGATGACGGGCTTGCAGCATTTGAGAGGGGTTCACAGCGCTGCTGGCTTGTCGTGGTGGCGAGATGGGCCTGACGAGATGATGGCGACGGAATGATCGAGGGATGATGATAACGATGAAGGCAAGGGGTTACCTTCTCTGCTCAAGTCGCCAGATCGAGAAAAACAGATGAGAGAAAAAAAAAGAACTGCGGGGCGAGAGATGAGAGAGAGAGAGGAGGGTGAATACATACGTATGTATATGTATAATAGCCTAGGTTAAGAATTCTTGTACAAAAAGAAAACTCATACACATGGGCTCAAAGGTAGAAAATCGGTTCCAGGCTCGGGCCGAGCTGTTTGGGCTTGGTTTGGCTCGGGATCGATTTGACATCTCAATTCTGTTCGGCTCTCGGCCCCGACTAGACGTAGTTTAAATACTGTTTTCTCGGGCTCAATAAATTAAATCGCAAGATAAAATAATGAAGCAGAAGATATATATAAATATATTACACATAATTTAATTTTTAAAATAGTAATAATTATAATATTAGTAAAAATACAAATACACAACTTAATAATTTAAAATGATAACATTTAGACATTTTGGCAATTAAATAATATTTAGACAATTAAATCACACTAGACAATTAAATAATTTTAGCATTCAACAAATAATACTAATACTTACACATCAATAAAAATAATAATAATAATAATAATAATAATAATAATAATAATAATAATAATAATAAATAACCCTAAAAAAAATTCCATAGTCAAACGGGGCATTACAATCTATCCACCTTAAAAGAATTCCGTTCTCGGAATTCGAAAACTAGAACAACTAGAATAAACAAGATCTACCAAAATAAAGAGGAGCGAACTAACAAAAGAAGGAACAAATAATCATCTCAAGCCCGATATTTGGTCCACTGCTCAGCCTTGGCTCTGCTCGGCTTCGTGCTGGGCCATCGTGTATACCCGTGCTCGACCTCCTTCGCCAAACCTCGGTTGGGCCTGCTGATGCTGCTGCTGAAGTGGTGGGGGCTGCTGGGCATTCTGCTGTAGGGGCGGCGGAAGCTGGTGCTGCTGCTGATAAGGTCCTTGCTGTGGCCTCGGGGGTTCGGGGCATCTATTGGCGAAGTGTCCAGGACGTTGGCAGTTATAGCAGAGTTTTTGGGCATAACGACACTCTCTGTAATGGGGCTTTCCACAAGTAGATGCTTCTAAGCCTCGAGATATTCTGGCTGGAAAGGGCTGGACCTCGCTCCTCCTCTTCCCCGGGCTGCTGGGCGCGCGCAAGGGCTGGGAAGGGCTTCTCGACTTTGCTCTGAATTTCCTCAAGGGTTTCTCGAGCTTTTAAGTGGCAAATGAGTTCAAAATGTCTGAGGAATAGGTCTTAAGTAGTGGAGAAGCGCGGAGTACACAAGGCTGGTTAATAGGGGACGAATCCATGACCTTGCACACACCCATGCGCATAGGAGTTAGGGTGGATTGAAATGGTGCGGATTCCTGGAGCATTTGCAGGGCATCTTGGATTAAATAAATGCTTTGGACAGGCCTTGGTCGGTTGGAGCACAAGGGGACAAGGTTCCCATCATAAACAATTGCATATGGCCCCTCCACTCACAATTAAATAATCCCTAATGCCCATGTGACATCCTTAATCCTTACTTAGGGCATCCTAAGCTGAATTAGTCTTTAATCCACCCCTTAACACATGCATGAAGTTGGGCCCTGGAGAAGTGGGCTGAAATTTATGGATTTGGGCTCAAGAAGTGGGCTGGTACGCTGCCAGCGCTGGGCCTGGGCGCTGCTGGGCCCTGGGCGCGAGCTGGGCGCGGGAACTGCTGGGCTGCGCGTGCTAAAAGGCTTGGGCCGAGAATGCCACATGCTTAGGGCTGGAATAAAACTCTCCACACTTAGAAAAATTTCAAAGGTGTTTGGCCATGACTTGGGCCACCATGCTTGACTCGCGCGAGGCTAAGGTGCGGCACTAGGGCGCGGCTCATGGCCCGGGCTCGAAATGCTTGGCCGAGGATAACCCTTGGTTAGGGCTGAACTCGTGGTTCGTCTAGGGAACCGAAACACTTAGAAGAAATATGCTACATTAATAACCATGACTTGGGCACTCGCGGCTTGGCGAGGCACGCGACACTTAGGCGCGAGGACTCGGACCCGTGCACGAGCTCGGTGCGGGGTTACTTAGGCCGAGGGAATGATATTGAAGGCTCGATAAAAAAGATCTCATACTTAGAAAAATATTCTATGTAAGACTACAAGCGACTAGGGCTTGAACAAAACTCGAGACTACTAGGGCTCGAGAATTGGCTAGGCGCGAACTAGGCGTGATACTCGTGACCGAACGACTTGGTTCCGGACACGGCTTGACTTGAACGATTTATCGAGACATACTCGGTTTCGATTATCCGTCAACTGAAATAATTAATTCCGACTGAATAAAATCCATTTCTAAAAATAAATGGACCGGAATTAATAACTGAGATTGAATAGCTGATAACTGGGCTCGGAACTCAAGACGAGCAGTATTAATAAAAAGAAATAGTTCAACTGGGAACTAAAAATTGTCATTTTATTAATACAGAACTGGGCTATTACAATCTATCTCCCTTAAAATATTTCCGTCCTCGGAAATACTAAAACTGGAGAAATACATACAAGAACTGAAAATATATACAACTGGGTACAATCAGAACTGAAAATCTGGGAAACGAGCTCTGATGTCTGCCTTGCGCTCCCAAGTGGCATCTGAATCTCCGTGGCGATTCCATCTGGTACGAACAAGGGGAACATCTCGGTTCCTTAGCCGAAGGACCTTTCGATCCAGAACTGCTACCGCCTGCTCCTCGTAAGTCAAATCTGGCTGAAGCTGAATCTCGCTGTGCTGAAGCACATGCTCTGGATTGCACACGTATGGGCGTAGCATCGAAACGTGGAACACGTTGTGCACGCCAGCCAACTCGGGAGGCAGAGCTAATCGATAGGCGACTTCGCCCACTCGCTCGAGAATCTCGAACGGGCCTATATAGCGAGGATGCAACTTCCCTCTCTTCCCGAAGCGAACGACACCTCTCATCGGTCGAACCTTCAGGAATACATGATCTCCGGGCTCGAAATGCATCTCGCGTCTATGCTGGTCGGCTGAGGACTTCTGCCGACTCTGAGCTATCTTGAGCCTCTCTCTGATCCAGGCTACCTGCTCAACTATCTCCTCGATCAACTTCGGACCGAGTACTCGTCGCTCTCCGACGTCATCCCAATACAGGGGCGACCGACACTTGCGGCCATAAAGCGCTTCGTAGAGAGCCATCTGAATAGACGCCTGATAACTGTTGTTATAGGCAACTCAGCTAGTGGCAGCCACTTCTCCCACTTAGCACCTCTGTCCAGAATCAAGGCTCGGAGCATATCCTCGAGCGTCTGGATCGTCTTCTCGGACTGGCCGTCCGTCTCTGGATGGTAAGCCGAACTGAACTTTAACTGAGTGCCCATTGCCTCATGCAAACTCTCCCAGAATCGGCTGGTGAATCTGGGATCTCGATCGGATATGATCGTAGCGGGCACTCCGTGGAGTCGGATAACACCACGGGTATATATCTCGGCTAACTGATCCATCGACATGGTTATCGTCACAGGCATAAAATGTGTGACTTTCGTCAGCCTGTCTACCACTACCCAAATCGCGTCATGATGCTCGGACGACTTAGGTAGTCCCCTGACGAAGTCCATGGTAACCTCTTCCAACTTCCAGCTGGGAATCTCAAGTGGCTGTAGTAGACCGATGGGACTCTTGTGCTCGGCCTTAACTTGCCGACAGACCAAACACTTCTTCACGAAGTCTGCTACATCTCTCTTCATTCCTCGCCACCAGAACGACCTTTTCAGGTCGTGGTACATCTTGGTACTCCCAGGGTGGGCTAAGTATGGCGCACTGTGGGCCTCAGTTAGGATTTCCTTGCGTAACATCCCAACTTTTGGCACGACAATGCGGCCTCTGAACTCCAAGGCTCCATCTGTGCCTCGGTAAAGCCCTCGATGCCTCCAGCGTGAACCTTCGCCTCTAAAGTGCGAATGAACTGATCGCAGGATTGCTTTCGCCGGATTCTGTCTCTCAGCATGGGCTGAACTCGCATCGAGCTAACACTCCCCGAAATCTCATTAGGAAGCGAGTCGACGACCTCAATCTGAATCCGGGAAAACTCTCGGATAAGCTGGCGCTGATCGGTGATCGAGCAGACTGACTCACCCCTCACCTTACGGCTTAGGGCGTCTGCTACCACGTTCGCCTTCCCCGGATGGTACTGTATGGTGCAGTCATAGTCTTTCACAAGCTCCAACCATCGCCTCTGGCGCATGTTGAGCTCCTTCTGAGTGAAGATATACTGCAAACTTTTGTGATCGGTAAAGATCTCACACCGACCACCGTATAGATAATGGCGCCAATTCTTGAGTGCATGCACAATCGCTGCCAACTCTAGGTCGTGCGTAGGATAATTCTGCTCATGGGGCTTCAACTGACGTGAAGCGTACGCAACGACTTGGCCATCTTGCATCAGCACACACCCAAGACCCTGCTTCGAGGCATCACTATAGATGGTGAAACCTCGAGTAGGATCCGGAATAGTCAGCACTGGAGCCGTCGTAAGCCTCTTCTTGAGCTCCTGAAAGCTCTCCTCACAGGGACTCGTCCACTCAAACTTCACAGATTTCCTCGTCAACTTGGACAAGGGGAGGGCAATCTTAGAAAATCCCTCGATAAATCTGTAGTACCTTGCTAAACCGAGAAAACTGCGGACCTCGGTGGGACTTCTGGGTGCTGACCAGTCCGAACGGCGGCAATATTCGCCGGATCAACCTGCCTCTCTTGGTAATGATGTGGCCTAAAAATGCCACTCGCTTCAGCCAAAATTCACACTTGGAGAACTTGGCATACAACTTTTCTCGCCTAAGGGTTCTGAGAACGACCCTCAGATGCTGCTCATGCTCCTCCAAACTTCTGGAGTAGACCAAAATGTCATCAATGAAGATGATAACAAATTGGTCTAAGTACGGATGGAACACCGCTGGCGCATTGCTCAGACCAAACGGCATAACCACGAACTCGTAGTGTCCATATCTCGTCCGGAAAGCAGTCTTGGCTACATCAGACTCCTTAATCTTCAGCTGATGATAGCCGGAGCGTAAATCGATCTTGGAAAACACGCGGGCTCCTCTCAGCTGGTCAAACAAGTCGTCTATCCTGGGAGCGGATACTTATTCTTCACCGTTAACCGGTTGAGATCCCGGTAATCGATGCACATTCTCATAGATCCGTCTTTCTTCTTGACGAATAGGACGGGTGCTCCCCAAGGTGAGACGCTGGGTCGGATAAAATCGAGTTTCAACAACTCTTCGATCTGCGTCTTCAGCTCCTGCAACTCCTTCGGAGCCATACGGTATGGTGCCTTAGACACCGGTCCTGCTCCTGGGACAAAGTCGATGGTGAACTCCACCTGCCGGCTGGGTAGTCCTCCTAGTAGCTGATCCGGGAACACATCCAGAAACTCACGTACAACAGGAACGTCGTGAGGTGTCTGTGCTCTCGATCCTCCATCGGCAAGGCTCACCAGGTAACCCTGACAATCTTCTCTGCGCAGAATCTTCCTCGCCTTTGCCATCGAAACAACACGAGGCAGGGTTCGCGTCTTCGAGCCAAAAAATGTGATCTGACTATCCTTCGGAAGATGAAGAATAACCTCCCGATCGTGGCAACGAATGTCCGCTCGATAACGCGTCAACCAATCCATACCGAGAATGAGGTCGAAATCCCTCATCTCGATAACATAAGCTTCGGCCATCAGGATTCGGCCGCCAATACTAAGGTTAAGGTCTTCTGCCTTGGAGCTCGTCACTATCTTACTTCCCGAGGCCAGACTCACCTCGAGAGGGTCAACAGTGTTGAGGGGCTAAACTCCAATGGCCTCCACACATCGAGTCGACACAAAATAGTGCGTCGCACCAGTGTCGAACAGAGCAAATATAGGTACATCATTCAAAACAATCATTCCAGACATAGTACCTGGGTTCTGCTCTGCCTCAGCCTGCTCGACTGCATACACATGAGCCTGCTGTCCTCGCCTCTGCTGCTGAGGCGGCCTCTGCTGCTGCGGCTGCTGCTGTCGGGGCTGCTGCTGCGGCCTATCCGGACAGTTCCGGATGGTATGTCCGGGCCTTTGACAGTGAAAACAGACGTTCTGCCCAGCAAGACACTCTCCGCGGTGTGGGCGTCCGCAAGTGCCACATGGTGGGACCTGTGGCTGTCTCTGCCTGTTCCTCCGGTCATTCTGCTGACCCTTCCACTTTCTCTTGTTCTTAGGCTTCGCCTGCTGGACAGGCGCTGGCTGAGCTGGCGGTAGTGCCGGATACTGAGCTGGGGGCAACACTGTGGGCTGAACTGAGTCCATCCTAAGACTGGCATCTGTCTCCTGGGCCTTAGCGACGACATCGGCGTAAGACTGGACGCCGTGTCCCGGTACATGGTGACGGATAGCTGGCAGAAGCCTGTCACGAAAACGTCTCACCTTCTTCGTCTCAGTGTCCACCAGATAAGGGACAAAGGACCCGAGACGAACAAACTCCCGCTCGTACTCATCTACCGAGCGGTGGCCCTGCTTAAGCGCCAAGAACTGGCGCTCCATCTCAGCCTTGTAAGTATCCGGATAGTACTTCTCCCGAAGCATCTCCTTGAACTGTGTCCATGTGAGGTTCTCCTTCTCACCAGGACGCAAGCCCCAGTAGGAGTTCCACCACAGCCTGGCGTCTCCTGTCATCTGGACCTGGGCACACAGAATGCTGTGCCTCTCGGAGCACTCGATGATCTCGAAAATGGCCTCGAGACCCTGGATCCACTCATCAACTAGGCGAGGGTCTCCCTGCCCCGAGAACTTGTCTGGGTTGTAGCCGCGAAACTGGGCGACTACCTCAGCCTGGGTCATATCTCTCTGAGCTTGGTTCGGACGACGGGCCATCTGAGAATAAGCCGCATAACTGGTCAGAATAGGAGATGAAATTGAATAAGGCTGAAAGGAAATGCTGAATACTGGAATGGGCGCAAATTTCTTGACGAGTTGCTGAAAATAACTCGATAATCTAGAGTTCGACTAGAGTTCGAATCTACAGTTCTGAATCTGATAGAGGACATATCTGATACTGCTAGGAGTCTTATACTGATTTGAGCATCTAGAGTTCCGATTATCTGAATCCTATTGAGCATAGACATAGTACAGTTTGCTTATATAAACTTTGAAAAACTTTTACAGCATGCACTTACCTGATAGTCGGCGCGGCGTGAGTGTGGTGTGGTCGAGTTTCGCAAAAATTCCCTATCTTTTAAAACATTTAGAAGCACAAAAGTGCTCTGATACCAACTGCAACACCCCGCTAACTAGGGCCATTTTGCGCAAACTTTATCTCTTTCGAAAACGCTTATAAATTTTTCGAAATCATTTGCAAACTATCTCGGGATGCTGCTAAGGACTTTTCTGCTTAAAAACCCGTTTCTTTAACCTAGGTCTAACGACTGGTTTAGACTTAAAGAAATCAGGTTTATGTTTTTAACGAATCATGAATATTAGTGTGGACCAGTTCGTACTGGCGAACTGGGTAAAATTATTTAAGTCTGAAAATAACGTCATGCATGTTCGAAAATAAACACATCATAGCGGAAGTTTGAAATACGTGGTTATAATAGTTTACACAACAATTTAAACAAATGTTCCGGGAACAGCTTTCGTGCGGAACTCACGACCACCACCACCACAGCTCATCTCACGCCTGCCCGCCGACCCTGCCATCTGAAAATATAAAGTGGGGGTGAGTACGGTCCACTTGTACTCCATAAAAATCCATTCTAAAGTAAACAACAATATTAATAATGATATCACAGACTGGTATATATAAGTACTGAAACTCCCGGAACTCTCTGGCCGGAAACTCCCGGAACACTCTGGCCGGTAACCGTGTGCACACTCTGATGGTATAACTAGGGCAAACTGGGCCACCACCAGAACTGAGGGAATGCAAACTTGGCCTTAACCCAAAGTGGATAAAACTCATATACATACCTGAACGTGATATCGACTATTAAACTCAATGTATAACCCAGACTGGGTCCCCACCTGATCGGTTTTGAAAATGAGTAAGTGCGGCTGTGGTGGTAGCTGACTCCTCAAGCTACATAAAAATATAAGCAAACAAATATACTAAGTAATATGCTCGTCATATGCTCAAAAATATGCTAGGATGCTCTACTCTATCAGATTACTCATCCGGATATAAAGGAACGCTCTATGGGTTCACTAAAATAATTCTAAGTCCGGAAATTATACTGATATGCTTAACTAATCCGGTTTGGCTCGGAAAAATACTTAAATTTTGGAATAAGACTCGGACCGAAATACTCAAACGAAAACGGACTCGAACCGCCGGCTGAACCGGCCGGTTCGCTAACTGACTGAACCGGGTCGGGCTGGACCGGACTAGGTTGGACAACCGGGTCACACTGGACCGGTTGGTCACGGGCTGCTCAGACTGGCCGGGCTCGATCCAGTGCCGGTCCTGCTGGGGCCATGGCACGGCACTGGGCACGAGCTTGGTGCAACCGGGCCTCGGTACTAGGCGCTGCTGGCGCGGGCTATGCGGCTGGCACGGGCCCTGGCACGACTGGTGCCACTAGGTGCAGCTGAGCACGACCGAGAGTCACTGGGAGTGTTGGCACGCTGCTGGGCACGACCGAACACGAGGGACGCGGGACTGGCGCGTATCCGGGCTGACTGGGCACTGGGCGTGCGTCTGGCACGACCCAAGTGCGACTAGCGCGAGAACTGACACGGCCAAGCACTATTCGCGCGGCTCGAGTGCGGCTAAGGCTGTCAGGGTGCTGTCGGGCGACCCTAGGCACGCGGGCGTGCTGCTGGGCGCGTCCCAGGCCAACTGACTGCTCGGGCGTGCTGCTGGGCACGTCCCGAGGCCTCTGAACCTGACTCGGGGTCACTAGGGCACGACACTGAACACTCGGGTGCGCTGCTGGCACGACCCGAGGTCGAATCCGCGTGGCACGAGCGACTGGCTCTGGATCACGCGTGAATGACACTGGGACAGCGCTGTCGGGCACTGTCGGAGGTGCTTTGGCCCGACTGGCGCTGAGACCTCGCGGGCTGGCACGGACAGGCGCGGCTGGGCGCTGTCGCGTGCACTGGGGACTGCGGTGCTTCGCGTGCGCTAGGCGCGGGCACGGACGGAGGCACGGTGTCACAGGGTCTAGATAGAGGCTAAATTTTTCGCGCACTTAGCACCCTATGCGGCCTGATTTCCCACAAAACCAGTCAGCCTTCACTGTACCTTGATCCTTCGCTCGCCGATACAAGTATAAATCAAGGTTATGCAAACAAGTCGCTCAAACACATGCGGAAGCAATAAAATAAAACAGCGACACGCAATATTACGGGCTCACGCCCAACCAATGCACTTTTATAACACTAAGTACAATGGAGACCCTACAGCTTGCATACACGGTTCAACACCTACACTCTTGTGCACGCAGGCACATATACATGCATACTAATACCGGCCTTACAGAGATTGGCCTTACACACGCACGCTATATCACTTGGCGTATGCCAACTCTCGCGCCTACTACTACACAATACACAAACTTGCTCACACCCTAGTTCACTCGTCTGTTTGCCTTGCCTTGCACCCTCGTGTTTAGCACTCAATGCTCTTTCTGAGTTCTTACAGAGTGTATCGTGGTCACTCGCTTGATCACGCTCTCGAGTTCGCTATCTCGCGCTCGTTCTCTCTTGTGTTGTGTGTCCCGCGCATATGCCCTCAGCGGCCTACTTATAGACCTCGGGTACAGCAGTCCCCAACCGCTTGGTAACCGCTCGGTAACCGACTGACAGTTATGCACAACTGCTGCCTGCCACGTGCCCGCATCAACCTGATGCCAACCTAGCCCATGCAACAACGGTCGTCAACCGTCATACACATCTGTCCAACACACGGGTCAATAACCGTCGTGCCACGTGTCCCTTGGAACCGCCAAGACACGTGTCATCCCGCTGCACTCAGTTGGCCATGCATACTCAAAGGAATCCTGCATAGGCCACGTGATACTAGCAATAACCGACTAGTACACGTGCAGCCCAACTGCCCATTTCAAATTCCAACCGTTCCCGCCAACGGCTTTAGACGCGGCGCCAACACTCACGCGCGCCCATCGAGCTGCATCATCCGAAGCACTCTCGTGCCCGAACTCGCCTAAGTCAGACCATGTCCTGGTTAATTAGCCAACACCCTCGTCCGAGTTTATCGGTGCGCTTGGACGTCGCCATTGTCCGCGCCTTACCCGACAAATATGCAAAGCACCGCGCTGCTCCGCACCCTACCGTTCCGAGTTATCCCGCATACCCGCAAGGCCATGCACAACTCGCGGTAATCCTCGTCCAACTGAGCCCTCAACTTAATCAACCAACATGATCCGACCAAAACTTGGACAAATATGGCCAAGTATCGCACATCTGTCTTCGTCGCCCCACGAAGACCCGACTGAACCAACAATCCAGCCACAAGAACGCGCCCAGCTTGCGTCCTTCCCTTAGTCGACGCCTCGCACCTTTGTGCTCGGTTCACTTGGACCTTGACATGCTAAGGGATAATGCCAAGTTTCGGGTCTCAATGTTACCCCTGTAACACACGGCCTGGCCTCTGCGACGCGGCACGGGCACGGCACGCGCGACTGGTGCGGCTGGTGACCCTAGCCAGTCTTTTGCCGAACTTCCGGCAACTTTTCCGGGGACAACTGAACCAAACCAACTTAATATGACATAATATACTAAAAAATGCCAAAATTCACTGAGGGACCTCGGTTGGATTTGGTGGTGGGCTTATAGAGCCGATTAGGCACGAGGCCACACTAGGTCACCAAATTGAACATTCTAAACATGCAATTTGACTTAGGGTCGAATAATATACATCAAAAATCATGGCTAATGAGGCTAGAACATGGGTCAATACATGCATGCACATATACTTAGGTTCGGAGGTGAAAATGGCTCGATTTCACATATCAAAATGACCCAACAAATGAACTCAAATCATGCTAATCTTTTACCAATGTTATACACATGATTTTTGAGGATTTTTAAGCCATTAATCTCGACCATCTGATGCATGCTTCATAAAATTCGAATTTAAGGAGCTAAACTTCAAAAATTCGAAACTCCATATTATGAACGTGCATGTCATCACTTTATCACATGATAATTCCTATTTTATCATGAATAAGCTGGGAAAAATGGTTGGCACGAGCTTACCTTGCTCAAAGGTCGAAATGGTGCTAGTGGCCTCGACTAGGGCTCACTCGCGGCTTGAGGGCTTAGGCTTGCTTTGGAATGGGGTTTGACTGAGCCTTATGAAACCCAAAGGCTTAGAAAAATCAAAGGAACACTTAGATGCTGCTAAGCCTCGAGATATTCCGGCTGGAAAGGGCTGGACCTCGCTCCTCCTCTTCCCCGGGCTGTTGGGCGCGCGCAAGGGCTGGAAAGGGCTTCTCGACTTTGCTCTGAATTTCCTCAAGGGTTGCTCGAGCTTTTAAGTGGAAAATGAGTTCAAAATGTCTGAGGAATAGGTCTTAAGTAGTGGAGAAGGGCGGAGTGCACAAGGCTGGTCAATGGGGGACAAGAATCCATGACCTTGCACACACCCATGCGCATAGGAGTTAGGGTGGCCTTGGACTGAAATGGCGCGGATTCCTGGAGCATTTGCAGGGCATCTTGGATTAAATAAATGCCTTGGACAAGCCTTGGTCGGTTGGAGCACAAGGGGACAAGGTTCCCATCATAAACAATTGCATATGGCCCCTCCACTCACAATTAAATAATCCCTAATGCCCATGTGACATCCTTAATCCTTACTTAGGGCATCTTAAGCTGAATTAGTCTTTAATCCACCCCTTAACACACGCATGAAGTTGGGCCCTGGAGAAGTGGGCCGAAATTTATGGATTTGGGCTCAAGAAGTGGGCTGGTACGCTGCCAGCGCTGGGCCTGGGCGCTGCTGGGCCCTGGGCGAGAGCTTGGCGCGAGCTGGGCCGCATGAACTGCTGGGCTGCGCGTGCTAAAAGGCTTGGGCCGAGAATGCCACATGCTTAGGGCTGGAATAAAACTCTCCACACTTAGAAAAATTCCAAAGGTGTTTGGCTATGACTTGGGCCGCCATGCATGACTCGCGCGAGGCTAAGCTGCGGCACTAGGGCGCGGCTCATAGCCCGGGCTCGGAAATGCTTGGCCGAGGATAACCCTTGGTTAGGGCTGAACTCGTGGTTCGTCTAAGGAACCAAAACCCTTAGAAGAAATATGCAACATTACTAACCATGACTTGGGCACTCGCGGCTTGGCGAGGCACGCGACACATAGGCGCGAGGACTCGGACCCGTGCACGAGCTCGGTGCGGGGTTACTTAGGCCGAGGGAATGATATTGAAGGCTCGATAAAAAGAATCTCATACTTAGAAAAATATTCTAAGTAAGACTACAAGCGACTAGGGCTTGAACAAAACTCGAGACTACTAGGGCTCGAGAATTGGCTACGCACGAACTAGGCGTGATACTCGTGACCGAACGACTCGGTTCCGGACACGGCTTGACTTGAACGATTTATCGAGACATACTCGGTTTCGATTATCCGTCAACTGAAATAATTAATTCCGACTGAATAAAATCCATTTCTAAAATTAAATGGACCGGAATTAATAACTGAGATTGAATAGCTGATAACTGGGCTCGGAACTCAAGACGAGCAGTATTAATAAAAAGAAATAGTTCAACTGGGAACTAAAAACTGTCATTTTATTAATACAGAACTGGGCTATTACACTTTCTCCCTTTACCTCCTCAATAATATGTCTACTACTTGGTTTATGGTCCATAACATAGTCTTCTTCCAAGAACCTTGCGTTCGTGCTAACGATCACTTTCTGGTCCTCAGGACTGTAAAATAGACCACCTTTCGTTTCCTCAAGATATCCAACAAACAACCTCAATTCCGAACGTGGCTCTAACTTATCAGTGTCAGTTCTCAGCACATGTGCTAGACTACCCCATATATGGAGATGTCTTAGACTAGGCTTATGTTCAGTCCACAACTCCATAGGTGTGAGTGGCACTTATTTAGAAGGTACCAAGTTAAGAACATGAACTGCTGTTTCTAGTGCATAACTCTAAAATGAATCTGGTAGCGTACTATAACTCATCATTGCCCTAACCATCTCCATAAGAGTCCTATTTCTTCGTTCTGCAACACCATTCTGCTGGGGAGTGCCAGGTGCAGTCAGTTGGGATGTAATCACATTATCCGTTAAATAGTTCCTAATCACATGGGTGAGGTTCAGTTCGCTAGATTAGTATTCCTCTTGTTTTGGGTAATATTATTATATATAGGATGTGCTGTTAGGATATTTACGGTCACCATGTGCGTTAGTTTGATGATGTCCCCGGAGTGAGTTCATGAAGGATTGTTATGCTAAACCCTGCAGGTGGATTAAGTTCCGGCATCATAAGAATGTGATGAACGAGCGTTAGCTTCGGTGAAATAATGATAAATTAAATAATTCTTGATTGTCAGTAATCGAATTAATTAATGGACATTATATCTTAAACGTGGGGAGGTAAATCGAGTAATTATTATTGGAGTCTCAAATGTAATTTGGGCTAGGAAAAAGGGAGTGCAATAATATAATGTTGGTGGCCAATTAATATTATTTAATTAATTAGAGAAGTGGGCTTGGCCCACAGTTAGTCTAATTAATTAAGGAGCCCTTTTCCTAATCTCCTAAGGGTCCCTACTATAGTTCTATATGTACATCATTAAGCTCATGAGAAGAGAATCCCAATCTCATTCTAACGAGACACGCCCATGCCTCTCTCTCTCTAGATCTCATTCGAGCTTTATCTTCTTCTTGTTGCTCCACTGGTACAAGTTGAAGATGGTGTATTGAGTAATACAGTAGAAGATCTGTAGGTAAACCGAGACGAAAGTTATTTTGACCGACAGACCTAACCCGACGTCTGATTGAGACGTACAACATACCCAGACGACCGTCTCGACGAGTGGTTTCCATCGCCGCCGAGATCACCGGATTTCGACGTCTCACGCGATCTCACGCGCCTCCGCAAGCTCCCATGCTGCAAAATTTCGTTTTGATCTGTTTGCATCCGTTTGATCCGGTTTTGATCTGATCTTGTTCGTGCAACCCAAGACGTGATTTGCAGTCAATAAATTACGGTCAACCGTTCGTGGTCAGCCAGATCTACATAAATTTTAAGCCGTAAGTTCTCTACGTCAAACCTTTAGATCCGTTGCGCATAGGTTTACGTTTACTATTGAATTCATGATTTGTACATAACGAGATCCTCACAGATCCCAACACTACCAACCTTTGTTATTTCATGCTTCCTGTTGCCATCTGGATTGTGCAAGGAAATGTGTAGGCTGATAGCCAATTCTGGTGGGTCAAAGGGGATTTGCAGCACACAGGTTTACACTGGAAGTCTTGGGCAAGATGTCTGTGCCTAAAAGTGAGGGAGGGTTGGGGTTTCTTGATCTCAAGATTTTTAACAAAGCATTGATTCTCAAGCTACTTTAGAGACTTATTGTACATCCTGAACTACTGGTTTGTCAAGTGCTCAAAAGTAAGTACGATTCTGACTACTCTATCTTTGACTGGAAGAAATCTAATGGTGATTCATGGTTGTGGAAGTCCTGGGCTTCTTTACTCCCAATCTTGCAAGGACACTTAACTGTTATCATTAAAAATAGTCTGGTACAAAGCTTAATGATTGTAACTTGGTGCCTTGGTTTTCAAGGGGTAAACCTAGACTTAGTTCTCAGGTTGATGGCAACAGGTTTTGGGTGAAGGACATACTGACTGCAGGGGGCAGCGCTTGCGATGCAACTATGGTTAAAGCTCTATTCATGGAAGAGGATGCTGACAAGATTCTACAGATTCAATCTCTGAACCCTAGGACAGCTGACATTTGGAAATGCTCCTTTATGAATAAAGGTTGTTTCTCTGTTAAAACAACTTACTCTTTGCTGGCCGAGAAATTGAATACTTTTGAGGAGCCTGAAAGCAGCTAGGCAACAAATTGGAATACAAATCCAAGGAACAGGTGCTGGAATCTTAAAGTTATGGGCAAAGTAAAACATTCATATGGAAGTGTTTTTCAAACATCTTGCCTGTAAACTGTAAGCTTCAGTCCAGAGGGTGGATCATTGATACTGTGTGCAAAGTTTGTGGGGCAGCTGCAGAGACACAAAAGCATGTTCTTTTCCAATGCTCAATAGCATTAAAAGTATGGCAGATTGCACCAATTCAATGGAACAGGGCCCACCAGGAGCAACTGAGCTTCAAGGAGTGGTGGTGGTGGATCTGTACTATGAACTCCAAGGATATATCAGAAGACAGGATCCAACTATCAACATATATATTGTGGTGGCTTTGGAATGCTCGAAATATTTGGGTTTTTGAAAAACATTGGCAACTTGAGAGGAGCATAATCAATGCAGCAATGAAGGACTGGTTGGAGTTCACAGACATCAACACCAAAGGCTAATAAGGAGAAGAAAGGGAGGATCTTGGTCTAGTGTCAGTGGTTCTTTCCTTTTCTTTTTTCTGTTATCTGGGTGGGTGTTAGGTATGCGTTTGTAGTTTTAGTTTGGGATGTTTCTGTTGTGGCTGTGTTATTTGGTTATGGTATGTTGTTGTGCTGGTGTTGAGTTATTTGTGGTTTGTATTCAGTTCCGGTTAGGCTACCATTGTTGGCATAGCCTCTCAGTTACCCAGGATGGGGCTTTCCCTAATGTACATTTACCATTTTATGGTTTTGATTAATGGAGATGTTTATGTCTGTAACACCCCGCTTATCAGAGTAAATTTTTCGCAACTTTTACTTCAAAAATGATTATAATTTTTTCGAAATCTTTTGCTTTACTTGGGATGCTACTAAATTATCTTGTCTAGAAAATCCGTTTTTTTTTTCTTTAAACTTGTTCTAACTGCTGTTTTAGACATAAAGAAAACATATTTAATCAATCATGTATGTAAACTGGACCCTGTTCATACTGTTGAACTGGTTAAAATCGGTAAGTCTGAAAATACTTAACATGCAGGTTCGAAACTTGGAATGCATAGCGGAAATCTGAAAAACGTAACATCATATTATACAGACAGTACAAATAAATGTGCTCGTAAGTAATAATATTTTGAATCCACGACCCCACCACCACTACTCAGTTCACACCTCTGCACCGACACAGTTACCTGAAAATGATAATAGTGGGGCGTGAGTACTAATCCACTGTACTCCGTGAATACCCATACTGAATATACAGCACATCTAATCCAATATCATGAACTAAGTATATACATAAATAAAACTTTACTTTACTGATGCAACATTCGGGAACTGTCCGGATTATCATGTGATCACACTCTGGGGGTCGCCTACCCAGAAACCCAGGATGGGAAAACCTTCCACACAAGACCGAGTGATCATAAACTCATTCTAAACTGGACCACGAACGGAATAACTCGACCGTTCGGGTAAATATCTACATACATACCTCATACATGGTACAAGATTATAAGCAATGTAATACCCAGGCTGGGTCCCCACCTGTTCTCCTTTTGAAAACTTTAAAACTGTAAGTGCTGTGTTGGGTAGATGTATCTGAGAGCTACATAAAAATATAAACAAATCTACTAAGTACTATGCTCATATACTCAATAAATTGCTAGGATGCTCAACTCTATCAGATAACTTATCCAGATATAAAGAAACACTCTAAAGATTCTCTAAGATAATACATATTCCGGAATTTAAACTGGTATACTTAACTGAACTGTTTTGGCTCAGAAAAATTTACTTAATTTCCGGAATAAGACTTAGACCAAAAATCACAAACCAAAACTGGCTCGAATCTACTGGTCTATCCTAATCGAACCCTAAACCTTCCAACTACTCAACTTATATGACTATATCTACTCAAGGATTTATCCAAGTCAAATTTCATAATTTAATTCAATTTAAATTGAATTAAACAAATTCTCAAAATTCCATGATTTTTCAAAAATCACACATAATTCTAAAAATTATGAAACTTGACAGTTAAATAGTATACATAATTATGTACTTGTTGTTTAAATTTCATCTCAATATCACTTCAATGGCTCATTCAAAACAATTACTAAACTTAAACTATAAATAGACTAATTACACGCATAACTTCAAATAATTTTATAAAATCACATACTTATCATATCAAGCTGAAACTTGGTCATGTTGTTCTTCGCTCATTCAATAAATATTCATAAAAGTTTCACATTAAAGGCTTGCTTGTATAAAGAGTAATCTCGCATTTAAATTCAGCTTGACATGCATGCAGTGTAGCATTTTTAACTCCTTCATTTCTCAACATAAAATTCTAAAATTTGGCAGGAAAACTCTCAACATATAGCTGATAAGTCATTAAAATTTTATATTTTTCTCATGCATATAGAAGGACTTGTTCGAGTTTAAATTATGCATTTTAAACTTGGCATAAAAACTCGATTTGCATGATAAACTTTCAAAATCTATTACTCAAACTATACTTAACCAAATGACATGATTATTTCACCTATACACTCATCACTTACATAAGAACTAATCATAATAAGCTTAACATACCAGATTACACATATTATACTTAAATTCGAAATCAAACAACACATAACAATCATGCATGCAAGCTAGCATAACTTCTTACTTCATGACATGATTATAAGTACTTAAAGGTTCGAACTTTAATACATTCTAACACATATTAATGCACTTTAAATTATCTATAAAGCATGCTAAAAAGAATGTCTTCTTACCTTCTTAATGCTTGAAAATCGAAAGTTGCTTCTTTATTTCTCCGAAAATTAAAGCTCGTCTAATTTTATTTATTTATTTATTTCTAATAGCCGAGAATTATTACAAGACTAAGGAATAACATTCTTATATGATCTGATCCGAATGAATTTCATCTAATTTATAACCATATGAAGGAGACAATGTTGATAACGTGCAAATAATATTTAAACCAATTCATTAATTTAAGGCATTAATGATGATTATTCAATGGCCATAAAATGGCATTAGGTGGAAGGTCATCATGTTGCAAAGTCTAAAAATTTTGAGGAAAGAACCGAGATTGAAAATAAACAACCAATTTCTGATAAAATTTATACCAAAATTAATTTAAAATGCTAAGATATTTCGGCCTTTACTCGGTATGACCTCATGATTTCTCCCTTTGTGCTTAAAATATTTCATCTCCATTAATATACTAACATCTCCACGTAAGATGACTTGAGAGTCATTTTCTTTACCTAATGATATGCATAACTAGTGTCCCTAATGGTATATATTTTATCAATAAATAAATTGACACTAAGATCATTAAAATTACATGCTAATTCGGGAATAAAAAATTTCTTCTTTGTAATCTACCAAACATCTCTATTAATGCATTATCAAGATACGTGAATATGGAAACAAATTTGAATCCCATTCATAATCATGACACCACTTAACCAAATACACAAGATAACTCTTAAATGAAAAATTAATATTTTAAGCATTCTTGGAGCAAGATGATGGCGTGCGATTGGGATTAATAAGGCCTTGAAAATATGTCTCATAAATCATTTGCTTAAGTGGCTCACCATATTCGAATAAAATGAGTTTAAAATGTTAACTTGAATGAATAAAACAAACTTTGATAATGATGGCACATTAACTATCATCAAATAAGAACAAATTTGCGTGAAATTGCTGAAGGAAAACTCTATTGTAGCTGATAGAAAGTGGCCCATTATATTCTTATAGTAAACTTAGGAAAAACTTTTTTATAAAATGATGACATATCATCAATAATAGCCTCGGCCTTATCTCTCAAATTATATTAAACATATACCAAAATAATAATAATTAATGATCTTGGATATACTAACATACATGAATAATAATAAATCAAATAAACACATAATATCACATATAAGCACATAAATATTATACCTTTTGAAAGTACTTAGTCAAACAACTCGAGGGTTCGAATGCTACCGATTTCACTTTAAAGTCGAGCAAGTGAATCGGTTCTATTTATTAACTGAACGGGGCGTTACAATCTATCCTCCTTAAAATATTTCCGTCCTCGGAAATACTAACACTAATGTACAAAGTCTAGAACTCGAAACAAAAATATTTGGATCTAACTTTATCTTACTCTCGCTAGTGTTCTCGGCTTCAAGTCCCCAGTTAAATCCGGCTAATCGACTCTTATTTCAAGTCTCCATGATTTATCCGGCTTTCGACTATTATACATCGATAACACAAGTTCATGAACTAAGGGTCTCTTTCTGAATATAGTACAAGGTTGTTCTGGCGTCAACCAGTCCCTTTCTAGATACTGTATAGGGCTGTTCCGGCATCGACCGGTCCCTTTCTGGTATTAGCATGCCATAATGGCTTGCCAAGGTTTTACTATGTGCCTCAGAAAATCCAAGACAAACTTAGAAACTATAACTCGGGAACTAAAAAAAACTCATCAATCTTTTCAGCATTCGCCCTGGCTACGGCGACACTTCTGAACTAATAGAGACATAGTTCTTGGCTCTCTAACTAACTCACCCTTCGTCACAAGTTGGCCATAGTTACTATCTTACATTCAACTCTGCCCTGACAGGATACTCATTTAGGTTTCCCCACGGAATCGAGCTCGAGCATGACTTTTCCAACTCGAAATGTGGGAAAATCAGTAATCATTTCTCGAGGACTTTGGTGGTAAAGACAAAATGTCAAGCTTAGTCCACCGCCTCGGATAATGACTTGGATAATTAGGTTCTAGTTTTCTTGCGTCTGTGACCCTCATGGTCACCATACTGTTCACACTGATATGAAAGTCCTTCTGCTGCGGCCTGCAGGCGACTTTCGTCGGTTTTGGCAGTCTAAAGCCTCGCATGGTCTTTTTCTTGTCTGGTACTTTGTCGATCTGCTCTCGAGTCCGTACAAGAACGTACAGTGCTATATGAACGTCGACCTTTAACTGTTCTCACGGCAAGGCATTTTCTCAATGTCTTCGCCAAATAAATGCGAACATTAGAACTTTTCTCGCACAATTTTTTT
>BKCP01005073.1:679705-695931 GCA_008636005.1 Striga asiatica
TTGAGTTGATGTACTTACTTCCCAAGTCACAAAGGTACACATGAAAACTTTCGGAATGGCGCACACATACATATGAGGACCATTGGAAACTGTGGCGCGACTCGCTGTAACCCGGCATATGATTACGTGGCACTTCCTACGCGGCACAATGGAATGCCGTACACCAGCTACCCAGGCCTTCGGCGCGGCACACCTGCATGCTGCACCAGCATACTATGTACCTACGATGTCAGTGGTGCCTGCAGCCACATACACGGTCACCTCCACGTCTCCTATTAGTCACCTCACTGCACTGTAGCGCTCAGTCCTTGTAGCTTGTTGTCGTACTACGACTCAGAATCTTTTTATTCTAGCACAATTGAGGGTTCCACATCTCCAGTGACTAAGATTTTCTTTCCTGAGAGTTCTAAAGTCTCAAGGTTAAAACTTCTTTGCTCTTTCTTTCCCCTTACGAATTTGAACTTTCGTACGTAACGTCTCAGCTTGACGCTAATGTACAACTTATTGTAACTAAACGAATTTTTAACTTTCCTTGTTCAAGAAGACTCCTGTTCAATATTCGAGCTTATTAATCATCTGAGTCCTCTCGATCTTTTCCTTGAAGTCGATTTTAAGTCTAGTTATTTCAAGACACCTCTTAGTTCTTAAGAATGACTTCCACCTTTTCTACCATGTGAACTTCTTGGTTTGAGCTCTTTTGCTTCTTCTCTTAGAAACTCTCTTCGTATTGGAAACGTCACTTGAAGTCCATAGCCCCTCCTCATCAAAAGAAATAAAGTATGGCATCTTCAAGACACTCTTGAAGAATTTCAAGACTGTTGTCTTTGGGGATGTCTTATTCTATTAGGTGTCTATGAGATGACGAGTAAACGCACTCTTTCGAACGAATTCGCGCTCATACTCGTCTACACAGCAGCCCCCCATGCTGAAGTCATAGAATTCTCACTCTATCCTCTCGCGAAAATGGCGCAAATATAACTTGGCTTCCAGAATCTCTCTAAGTCGATCACATGTTAGCTCATCTTCCATCCTCAAACGCTGGTAGTCGTTTCACCAATTTTCAGAATTGTCCCACGACTATGGCCCGTTCCCGCTCTGCTGATGGATTCAGAGCACTATAAAGCGGCATTCTGGATAGCCACTAACCATTTGACTTGAACAATATACCCATTAAGAAATAGCTACACTATACTTAAGGAATTTATTAACAAATTGCCGAAAACACCTAGCCTGGCTAGAGTTCCGGTTAAACTAGCTCTTTCATGCTTCTCGTCTCAAATGAGTACTTATGATTTCTAGAAGACCGACCAGTACTTATTGAATGGCTTAATTGATTTGAGAAATCGAACATCTTGATGGCCAATTCGTTCTCACTTGCTTCTTGTGAATCCATGGCTATGCTGCTGACTTTTCTGTGGATTGCGCTTGTTGGTTCTGATTAACGATTACCAAAAACTCGAGTGATCATTCTTTATTGTCTAGATGATATTGACTTTCCATCGGCTTCAAGCCTCCAGGTAAATTTGAACTAATGACCTGTATTTCCGATCTCCATATTTTACCTGGCTAATAACTATTATACGCCGACTTTAACCTCATGAATGTTGGCTTCTGACTAGGTACTATTAGGCCCTTCCAGTATCAACTGGTCCCTCAAGTACTATACAAAATAACTAAACTCAAACTTTGCCACTATTGTTCAGAGTATCTAACTGGTAAGATACCCAATTTACTGACTCTAAAGGTCGTTACTTTCTGAAACTATACTGCTCCGGCCCAGCTTCAAGCCTCCATGGTATACCCGGCTAAGTGACTCTTATACACTAGAAACCATAATTTCTGATATAGAAATGAAACAACCTTTTTTTTTTTTTCGGAACGATAGAAATTCTCATTAACTGAAAAAGAGTACAAATCGGAGGATTAACTAATCCTACTACATGAACAATACAAGGGGAGGACCACTAAACACTTAGTGTCCTAAATCTGACCAACAGAACCATACAAAGACTATAGGCAAGTGAAACACTTGGCACCTACAATCTAAAAACAGCCCAGAGCCAAAGAAATAAACTGACTAGAAATACATAGTTGAAAACTGAACACAAGGGACCTAATCAACTAGCCATTTCCAGAATTAATCCACGGAGAGTTTGCGGTTTTTGAATTCTGTCCACTCCCGCCAAGCATTGTTCACAATAACCTTGATAGGAATCCATTCATTTCGAAACACCCATAAGTTTCGGGCCTTCCATAGCCACCATAGAATGTAGGTGGAGAGTTGTATGCGAGTGTTGACGGACGTTTCCAGTCAACGGTTAAAAGGTCAAATAATGTAAAGGAAACGGAGAGAAGACAAGGAAATGCGGTTTAATTACGGTTTTATTAATGGATCACGAGTTCGGCCTCTCGTACGAGGTCGGCACTTGCGATATACTTGTATTGCTTACAAGAGTTTCTTACAAATTCCTTAGAGAGAGAAAATATGGGCTCGAGTAGTTGGGATTTCAACAACCCAAAAATAAATGAGGGGGTTGCTATTTATAGGAGACTTTAATACGGCACTGTTTGGATACTGTTCAGCGGTCTTATCGCACAGTAGCTCAACGGGATAAACCGGCGCTTTTCTGACTGATTGAGAGTGATCTCCGGATTCTCCAATCATTACCTGCCATACATTTAATGCGAACGTGGGCTGCATTAAATGCGGACACGTTCTGGCTGCGGTGGGCGTCCCATCGGCAATCATTCGTAGACAAGTGGCATTATTTTATTGTGTCCGACGCCGTACTTCTATCAGGAGCCGTCCTTGCGAGACTGGGAACAAGGTGCCGATCTCGCAGCCACATGGATGCGGCGCCGATCTCGGAGCTGGTCCCCCCCCACCATTCCAGACGACTTTGACTTTCATTCAGCTCGGCACCCATGTGCGGTTTGGGTGACCGGCTCCCTCGGCTCGGACCGGTACCTACGCTGGGTCCGGACTCGGATATCATCATACAGGCCCCCGAGCTCTGGTGAGGTATTTCGGACCTCTCCGGAGGTCGTCTTCAATTGGTAGGATCCGAGCAGGGCCCCTTGAGTTCGCGTCCGTCTCCTGTTGAGGTCGGCATCTCCAACACACTTCAGTCGTGGGGGCGCGATATTTGGCAACAGAAAACGTGGGGTGTAACGGTTGATGAACGTGAGCGCGAGCGTTAACCGCGTTCACACTGTGGGGGGACACGTGGCGGATTAAAGGCCAAGTTTTTCGAACGGGCGTAACGGTTGACCCAAAGGTGGGCGACGGTTATCTTGCACGGGACGCTTCGGTTACTTGGGCCGTTTCCAATTTTGAATTTCAAAAGGTTCGTCCACGTGTCCACTTCCGATTGGTTTGGGAATCTTATATATATTTCTTTTTCAGGTTTTCTCTTCACTTTTCCCAAGAACTTTTGCGACTCCTCTTTTCGGATCTGTCGAGCTTTGCGATTTCCGAGCACCTTCCCAAGAATTTCCGGCGACAAATTCCGGTCATCCTTCGGTAATTCTTACCTTCCTCTCTTATTTCTTCTTTCCTTCCTTTTCGATTGCTATGTCTTCTTCCCCAAAATCTGCGGGCGATGGCGGCGAATTCGCCGGTGAGGGCGCCGAGGCTTTCCGGCCGGCGGGCGTCATCCTTACCGCTGTCCCTATCTCGATTGTCCGGCCGGACCCCTCGGCGGTGGAAGTCGCCTCCGACGCCGGAGATGTCGAACCTGACCTTCCCTCGTCGCCACCACGCGAGGGCGGTGGTGCCGACCAGGACCCTTTTGCTGCAGCTGACGACGACGACGTCGACCTCGATTTTCTGGACACCGACTCCGATGTCGATCCAGATCTGGTTGATGAGACCCTTCAAGGGGAGACCGGTGGTCGGGAGCGTGTCCCCATGGGGGACGCGTCGTTCGACGCCGCTCTCGAGGAGGTGACCACTGTTCCTCCGGGCTTCTGGCGCCGACCTGAACGGATCCGGGCAGCACCGAGCCAGGCGACGGCCTGGAACACGGCGTCGATCCTGGACGACGCCGATTTGGCTCAGCTGAGGGGAAAGTTCAACTTCGGCCCCGGCGTTCGGCTGTTCGCACCTTATCCCGGAGAGAGAATCCATTGTCCGCCGCCGGGCTGTATAGGGGTCTACCGCCATAGCATCCACTTAGGCCTTCGATTTCCCCTGCCCAGTGCTCTCAATGATATTTTGAGCGGACTTGAGGTCGGCATCAGTCAATATGTGCCGACAGTGTTTGCTCGCCTGATGAGCCTAATCGTCATGTACCGTCGTGAGGGTTGGGCCGACCCCACTGACGACGAAGTGAGATCCCTGTTCGCTTTTAAACGTGCCGGGGAGACCGGCAACTACTACAGCTCGGTGCTGCCCGGCATCGACAAGACGTTGGTGGCCAAGTTGCCTGAGACTCTGCATGGCTACATGCCGCACTGGTTTTGGGTCGGCGGCGAGTGGAGGACCCCAGACGCTATTCGGCACCCGCCTACTCATTTCATTTCTCATACTCGTAAGTTTTTATTTTTACATTCGTCACCAACTGATTTTCTTTCCTTTGTGCTAACAGGTCATACTTTGCGTTTTCAGTCCATACTCATAGCTCGGCACTCACTCCACGTCTGGCCGAACGACTCAGCACGCTGTTGGCGCGAAACGAAGAGGATCGCCGCTATTCCACCCTCGTCAAAGAAGAGACTCTCCTCAGTCACAATCTTAGCCCGGAAGTTGTCAACAAGTCCTTCGAACCAGGTAGCTTCTTAACTCGGCTCGGCACTTTGTTAATTTTCGTTCCTCGCGGTCGGCTCGGTACTAACCGCGCCCTTAACTCTTTGCAGTATACTACCCTCTTCTCCGGCTCAAGGGGTTCGATTCTGTGAAGGCTGCGAACAAGCACCGCCGCAAGCATCCAAATCCGCTCAAAACAAGAACAAAAGCTGCTATGTCTGGCCGTTTGAATCTCGCCAAGAAGAGGGCGGCGCTCAACAAGGAGCCGGCTCCGAAACCTGTCGATGTGCCGACCCCTGTGGAGCCGAGCACCGTTCCTGCTGCTCCCCAGGCCCCTCGCGCCTCGGCACCGGAGCCGCGCATGACAAGGCGACGGGCTCGCGAGGCGCCGGGCACGACCGGCGGCGAGGCCCCGGGCGCGGGCGGTGAGGGCCCGGCTGCGGCGAAGAAGAAGAAGGGCGCCGAGGCCGAAAGCTCGGGTCTCGCCCAGGAGAAAGACGCGCACATCCATCAGGAGGGGGCGAGCACCTTCGTCCCCATTGATGCCGAGCGGAGGGCCCGTTTCGCTAAGTCCCTGCCCGGCTTCCCGGATGACTGGTTTTTGGACCTCCGCGCGGCCGAGGGGGTGGTCGTCCCCAACCAGTTCGGGGTTCCGGAGGAGATGGTCAGGGCTGCTCGGCTTCCGCTGGTCGCTTGGACCCCGACTGCTCAGGCCGCCGCCACCCAGCTCTCCACCCCGTCGCTCATTCACCACGCGGCGGGGACAATCTCCCGCGCCTTGGTCGAGCTCGTCCAGGCTGCTGATCGGTCCCAGAGGGCCCTGGCCGACCACCGCAAACTGGAGGCCGACCACGAGCTCTGCCAGGGGAAGATCGCCTCTCTGAAGACGAAGGCAAAGCGGGCCTCCGAGCTGGAGAACCGCTTGGTGTTAGCTGAGGCCGAGGCGGCGAAGGCCAAGGAAAAAGAGTTGGAGGCTGCTCGGTCGCAGGCCAGGATGGCCGAGGAGCTAAGGAAGGAGAGGGCGGCCTGGGCGGCTCGAGAGTTTGAGCTCGGGGAGCAGCATGCCAAGGCTTTGACGGAGGAGTATGACCGGCACGTGACCGAGATCGACAAGCTCCAGGCCCACGTCATCAACCTTCAGAAGCAGCTTGAGGAGCACACTGCCGAGCTGGAGAAGCACGTTATCCAGGAGGCTCCAGAGGACGGCCGCCCCCATGTTTCGCTCCGTCTGCCGACCTACCCGGAGATTCAGGAGATATTTAGCAAGGATATCATGGCCGACATGGACTCCGGGGTCGGTTATAACCTCTATTGGCTCTTCCAGCGGCTCGACGCCGGTCTGCTGACCTTGGAGGACTTCCGCGAGATCATGCGGGCAAAGATCTCCAAGCACGGGCTGGGTGCCGAGTTTGAGGGACTCGTCTGCGAGGTGGACGAGGAGGAGGCGGCTCTGGTTCGCCGGCAGAGGGGATGGACGGAGGACGAGATCGTTGGCTTTGCCAACTTCGGCGCGACGCCTCCCGATGAGATGCGCCTGAAGCCGGGCGAGGTCCTCTCCGACTACATGCCTTTCTTGCTGCCGAGCCGAGACTTCGCAGATGAGGCCGACCCCTCCCGGATTCTGCGAGGAACTCACGACCATGAGGCCGGATCCTCGAAGGCAGTCGAGGGCGACGTCGGGACCGAGACGGATGCGGGTGGCGAGGCCGGAGGAGGTGCCGAGGTGGTGGCGGAACCCTCGGAGGTTGCCGTGGCGGATTTGGCTGCCGATCCCTCTCCTGGGAAGTAGCTTATTTTCGGCCTGCGTGCCGCTCTTGTTGACCGCTTGTGGTCTTTTATAAAGAACTTATTTTATGAATCTCTAGGTTTTGCCTTGAAGTTTGAACGAACGAATGTTTTGGTTTGCCCTTTTAATGAATGAATGTTTACGTTTGTTTACACATTTTCTCAGTTTCTCTGAAGTGTGGGTTTGGCGCCGAGTTATGCGCTTTCTTATATGTTTGGTCGGCCTCGAGATTGGGCTCGGTGCCGCGTCGAGTGGTTGTTTACTTATTTACTTGTGAACGAATGGTTGTTTATTCTCGATTTTTCCATGTATGGGCTCGGTGCCGCGTCGAGTATTTGTTTATTTACGTGGCCGAGTGCGAGATCGGACTCGGCGCTTTGGATTTACTTGCAGGGCTGGGCCCAGAATGGGGCTCGGCACCTCTTGCTTACTTTGTATTTTTCATTTCTTACATTGGCGCTGTGGCCTTACCGGACTACTTTGCCGAGTCCGGCTCGTGCTGGTCGAGTCATCGTACTGACCCGGCCTGCACATAATCATGTGGCAGCTTACCTGACCGGTCTCGCGTTCGGACTCGGAGGTATTATTGGCCTGACTGGGCTTCCTAGTTGAGCCCAGCTAGTGCCGACCAGGTCATCGTACTGATCCTGGCCGACACTTCGTTCCTTACGTTAATTACGCCGCTTCGACTCGATCTATACTTGCTAAAGACTAAAGTAAAATTACAAAGTAAAACATGGCAAACATATATTTCTTTACAAACTTCATCTATTCTTACAAAGTAAAATTACAAGAAACGAAAATACAAGATCGTCCTAGACCTNTCGTTCCTTACGTTAATTACGCCGCTTCGACTCGATCTATGCTTGTCAAGGACTAAAGTAAAATTACAAAGTAAAGTATGGCAAACATATATCTTTACAAACTTCATCTATTCTTACAAAGTAAAATTACAAAAAACGAAAATACAAGATCATCCTAGACCTATTGGTAAAATTTTTTCAAAAAGGCCGAGTTCCACGGGTATTGGTGGGGGGTGTCGTCTAGGTGTTCGAGGCGGTAGGCCCCATGTGGGAGGACTTCGCTGATCTTGTAGGGCCCTTCCCATTTCGGTTTTAGTGGTCCGGGGTCAGGCCCCGTTACCCTTTTTAGTACCAAGTCGCCGACCTGATAGGAGCGGGACTTGACTTGGGAATTGATGTATCTCTCGCTTCGTCTTTTGTACGCTGCGTTTTTGAGTTCAGCTTGTGACCGGTGTTCGTCTATCAAGTCGATATTTGCTCTTAATGACTCGGAGTTGGACTCTTCTTCGAAGTGGGCTACTCGAAAGGTTGGGGCGCCGAGCTCGACAGGTACCATCGCTTCGGTCCCGTATGCTAGGGAGAACGGCGTCTCTCCCGTAGATGACCTCGCCGNTGTATCTCTCGCTTCGTCTTTTGTACGCTGCGTTTTTGAGTTCAGCTTGTGACCGGTGTTCGTCTATCAAGTCGAGATTTGCTCTTAATGACTCGGAGTTGGAGTCTTCTTCGAAGTGGGCTACTCGAAAGGTTGGAGCGCCGAGCTCAACAGGTACCATTGCTTCGGTCCCGTACGCTAGGGAGAACGGCGTTTCTCCCGTAGATGACCTTGCTGTTGTGCGGTACGACCAGAGCACATTTGGGAGCTCTTCTGGCCAGGTTCCTTTTGCGGCTTCAAGTCGGACCTTGAGCCCTTGTTTGATAATTTTGTTTACGGCTTCGACTTGGCCATTGGACTGGGGATGGTAAGGTGTCGAAAAGAAGTGTTTGATGTTGTGCTTTTCGCAAAATGCTTCCAGCTTCTTCCGCTCGAACTGTCTTCCATTGTCGGTGATTATAGAGTTCGGCACCCCGAAACGACATATGATGGATTTCCACAGGAAGTCGATCATTTTCTGTTCGGTGATAGTGGCTAGCGGCTCAGCTTCAGCCCACTTCGTGAAGTAGTCTACGGCGACGACCGCGTATTTTACTCCGCCTTTCCCGGTAGGTAGGGGGCCGATCAGGTCGACACCCCACTTGGCGAATGGCCATGGGCTGAATATCGACTTCAAGGGCTGTGAAGGTTGAATGATGTTCGGCGCGAATGTTTGGCATTTTGTGCATTTTCGAGCCACGTCCAAGGCGTCCTTTTTCAGGTTGGGCCAGTAGTATCCTTGCCTCAGAACTTTGTGGGCGAGGGCATATCCTCCAGAGTGGTTTCCGCATACGCCCTCGTGGACTTCCTTCAGAATATACTCGGCGTTCTTATCGTCCACGCACTTGAGCAAAGGTGCCGAGTATCCCCTCTTGAACAATTCACCAGCCACGATCGTAAATCGAGCCGCCCGGGTACGGAGCTGCCTGGCCTCTTTTGGGTCAGACGGCAACGCACCGGTCTCAAGGTACGACCGGATCGGGATCATCCAATTTGNCGCCGGCCACGATCGTAAATCGAGCTGCCCGGGTGCGGAGCTGTCTGGCCTCTTTTGGGTCAGATGGCAACGCACCGGTCTCAAGATACGACCGGATCGGGATCATCCAGTTTGGTTCTTGGTCCGCGGCGGCCTGGTCGGCGCTCATCACGGAGATGCCGAGCACAGAGGGTTGCTCCTTGTGAGCGACTTGCACGTATTCGACACTTTCCACCCCGGCACTTGAGGCGAGACGGGCCAAGGCGTCGGCTTGTACGTTCTCCGTTCGTGGGACGTGCTCTATTCGGGTCCGGAGTTTGGCTAATTTCTTCTTCACGAGTCCCAAATAAGGGATTAGTCTTGGTTCTTTGACCTCGAACTCTCCCGAGATTTGTTTGACCATTAGCATGGAGTCGGAGTATATGACGAGATCGGTCAGGCTCATGGCTTCGGCTAGAGCGAGCCCGGATAGCAATGACTCGTATTCGGCTTCATTGTTGGTTGCCGGGAAGAGGTATTGAATTGAATGGCAGAATAGCCTTTTTTGAGGATCTACGAGGACGACCCCTCCGCCTGCTCGTCCGGCAGTGGAGGACCCATCTACGTACATCACCCAAGGTTCTTCGCCCTTCGTTTCCTCGACTCCCGGCGTAAACTCGGCTATGAAGTCCGATAGTACCTGCCCCTTCATCGCTGTTCGGGGTCGGTACTGGATATCGTATTGTCCCAGCTCCACTGCCCATTTGACCATTCGGCCCGAGGTGTCGGGTCGGTGCAAGATTTGTCTCAGCGGGTAGGCCGTGAGGACGGTGATTGAGTACTCCANCTTCGCCCTTTGTTTCCTCGATTCCCGGCGTGAACTCGGCTATGAAGTCCGATAGTACCTGCCCCTTCATTGCTGTTCGGGGTCGGTATTGGATATCGTATTGTCCCAACTCTACTGCCCATTTTACCATTCGACCCGAGGTGTCGGGTCGGTGTAGGATTTGCCTTAGCGGATAGGCCGTGAGGACAGTGATTGGGTACTCCAGGAAATACGGCCTGAGTTTCCGGGCTGCGGTCACCAAGGCGAAGGCGAGCTTCTCCATTGGCGGGTATCTCAGCTCGGCATCGTGGAGGGCCTTGCTCACGTAGTAGATCGGAAACTGGCCTGAGTCGTCTTCTCGAATTAGGGCGGCACTCACGGCCACCTCGGAAATCCCCAGGTATAGATACAGCATTTCGCCTGGGCGGGGCTTCTGCATCGTTGGAGCCTGGCTGAGGGTCTCCTTGATTGCCTCCAGCGCCTTTTGGCAGGCCGGCGTCCACTCGAACTTATGATTTTTCTTGATCGCGTCAAAGAACGGTTTGCAGCGGTCGGTGGACTTCGAAATAAATCGACTCAGTGCGGCGAGCTTGCCAGTCAGGCTCTGGACTCCTTTAATTGATGTTGGCGGTCGGAGGTCTTGCACTGCCTTGATTTTCTCGGGGTTGGCATCGATGCCGCGCTGGCTAACCATATACCCCAAGAATTTTCCCGAACCCACTCCAAACGTACATTTTTTCGGGTTTAACTTCATCGAATAATCACGCAAAACAGAAAACATTTTATTAAGATCGTTTACATGATTGGACGCGTACACGGACTTGACTAACATGTCGTCTACATACACTTCCATACATTCACCTATCAAGCTAGCAAACATTTTATTAACTAGACGTTGGTAGGTGGCCCCGGCGTTCTTTAGCCCAAACGGCATCATGGTGTAGCAGTAGAGGCCACGTGCCGAGTAGAAGGAGGTATGCTCCTCGTCGTCCGGATGCATGGGAATCTGATTGTATCCGGAGTACGCGTCCATGAAGCTCANCTATCAAGCTAGCAAACATTTTATTAACTAGACGTTGGTAGGTGGCCCCGGCGTTCTTTAGCCCGAACGGCATCATGGTGTAGCAGTACAGACCACGTGTCGAGTAGAAGGAGGTATGCTCCTCGTCGTCCGGATGCATGGGAATCTGATTGTAACCGGAGTACGCGTCCATGAAACTCATCAGCTCGTGTCCTGACGTAGCGTCGACCATGTAGTCGATGTGGGGGAGGGGATAGCTGTCTTTGGGGCATGCCTTGTTCAAGTCGGAGAAATCAATACACAGCCGCCATGCCCCGCTGCTCTTTTTTACGAGTACCGGGTTGGCCACCCAGGTCGGGTACCGGACTTCGCGTATGTACTCGTTATCTTTGAGCTTGGTCACTTCTTCTTCCAAGGCCTGCTGTCGGTCGGGGCCGAGCTTCCTCCGCTTTTGCACGACCGGCTTGGCCGTGGGGTCGACCTACAAACGATGGCAGGCGACCTGTGGGTCGATGCCGACCATGTCCTCATGGGTCCAGGCAAAGACGTCCGCGTTTCGCCGGAGGAATTCGGTCAGTTCGGCCTTCATAGGCCCCGGCAGCCTGCTCCCAATTCGGAGTTGTTTTTGGCAAGTCTCTTCATCGATGAAGATGACTTCGACTTCATCCATCGGCTCGCCCTCTTCGTTCCCCGTTTCTCCTCGTATTGTGTCCGAGGGTCGAGCTCGTCCTCCTCCGCGATCGGCCTTTTGCCAGCCCTTCTCCCCCTGTCCCCGTCGAGGTCGCCTTCGACTCCGTCCTCGACGGGGTCCGTCATCTCGGTGCCTGGGGCCAAGTTATCTGCCCCGGCGTTGGGCTCCGTGATTGTGGGGTCGGCACTCGATGAGGTCGGGGGGTGCGAACCTGTCTGGTTTCCCAGCATGCGGTTGCCCCCGTGACCGTCGTGCGCCGACTCGGTGTCTGCCACCCCGGCGTCCTCCCGTAAGTTTGCCGTATTTATTTCGGTGCGCGGGATGGTCAGGATGTATTCCCGCGCCTCCCTCTGATCTCTTCGGTGGGTCCCCTCCCCATCGGGAGTAGGGAACTTGAGAGAATAATGGAAGATGGAGACGGCGGCCTTCAGCTTGTAGAGCGCCGTCCTGCCCAATATGGCGTTGTACTCACTTGGGCAGTCCACGATTTTGAAGGTTTCTAAGATCGTCTTCGTGGGCTGCCCCTTGTCTCCGAACCGGACCGGTAGCGTGACCTGACCGACCGGGGCAACGGTCTGGCCGTTGAAGCCCTGGATCCGCTCCCGGCAAGGCTGTACCTCTTTCCTATCGATCCCCATCTTCTTGAAGGTCTCGTAGTAGAGGATGCTGGCGTAGGCCCCGGTGTCGACCATGATTCGGTGGATTTTTATCGCCATGATCGGCGCCGTGATCACCAGGGCGTCGGAGTGGGGATGGTCGAACAGGAAGGCGTCTTCGTCGTTGAAGGTGATGGTGTTTGGGGTCGGCTCTGGCGCCGGCCTGCTGTGGGCATGCATTACCCTCTGCCCGGCATGATAGGCCTGTCGGGCGTAGGCCTTGGTTTGCCTCCTGGAGAGGAGGGACTCGCCCCGGCTGGTGTTTACGCGCTGGGTTGGGAGGTTTACCGGGTCGCCCCCGGTGCAAGGAGATCGGTCTCTTTTTCTGCCCCTGGAGGTGCCGGCCTCATCTTGATGGGTGGGGCAGAAGGTCATGATCTCGTGAGGGCCGCCCTGCTGCGGCTTCTTTCTTCGAGGATTTANAGGTCTCGTAGTAGAGGATGCTGGCGTAGGCCCCGGTGTCGACCATGATTCGATGGATCTTTATCGCCATGATCGGCGCCGTGATCACCAGGGCATCGGAATGGGGATGGTCGAACAGGAAGGCGTCTTCGTCGTTGAAGGTGATGGTGTTTGGGGTCGGCTCCGGTGCCGGTCTGCTGTGGGCATGCATCACTCTTTGCCCGGCGTGGTAGGCCTGTCGGGCGTAGGCCTTGGTTTGTCTCCGGGAGAGGAGGGACTCGCCCCGGCTTNCTTGTGTTGACACGCCGGGTCGGGAGGTTGGCCGGGTCGGCCCCGGTGTGAGGGGACCGGTCTCTTTTTCTGCCTTTGGAGGTGCCGGCCTCATCTTGATGGGTGGGGCAGAAGGTCATGATCTCATGGGGGCCGCCCTGCTGCGACTTCTTTCTTCGAGGATTTACGTCAGCATCCTCGTCACTGTCGGGATTTTCCTCAAAGCGCCCCCCTTTCTTTCTCTTGTCTCCGGAGTGAGTGAACTTCCGGAGTTGGGGGTCATCGATCAGCTTCAGAAGTGCCGAGATCAGATTCCGACACTGATCGGTATTATGCCCGTGCGCCTTGTGGTAGGTGCAGTAGCGGGTCTTGTCTACTTTGTCCTTGTCGGTGAACATCGGTTTGGGGTCTGGTAATAACCCCTTGGCCTTGATTTCCTCGTAGACCGCCGCGGCACCCACCGAGAAGACGCCCTGGTAGCTCTCCCTCAGCTCCTCGGCCCTTTGCTTCCGCTGAGCTCGAATCTCAGCAAAGGACTTGCTCGGCTTCCCCGATTCTTCCTCCTTTGCCTTCGCCTTTGCCGGTGCCGGTGCCGGTGTGGCGTCGAAGGTCGGGATTGATGAGGATTCCTCCGCCATGATATAATCCTGAGCGGGTGAGGAATTCCTGGTAGGTGGTCGGTTTGTTCTGGCACAGGGACCATCTAAACAGCGTCTTTGGTCTGAGGCCGCCCTGGGCTGTGATGAGCAGGGCGTCTGGGTGGCACCGCTCCATGTTTTGGACCCGGTCATTGAATCGGGCAATATAGTCCTTCAGACTTTCATTCTCGCCCTGTACGATGTTGGAGATTGATTCTTTGGGGGCGAGATTAACCTGCGACCCGATGAAATGAGATCGGAACGCCGACCTGAGCTGGGCCCAGGTTGAGATGGAGCGGGGATAAAGGGAATGGTACCACCTCTGCGCCTTGGGCCCCAGCGTCAAAGAGAACATACGGCAGCGCAGGGCATCGGAGGCGCCGTGCAGGTCCATCCATGAGGTGTAAAGGCCGAGGTGCGAGTCGGGATCCGAGCTCCCGTCATAGAGGCCGAGCTGGGGTATTTGTACTCCCTTCGGGACGGCCTCCTGCAGGATATCGAGGGAGAGGGGTGAGGCGTTATCCGCGACCCGAGGGGTCGGTCGCGTGTGGGTTTGTTGATGACCTGGGAGTGAAAACTCGCTCCCGATGAGCTGCCGACCTTCCAATTCGGCAACTCTGCGTTTGAGGGCCGCGACTTCCTCAGTGTCGTGGCCGATGGCTTTGCCTCGACTGATCACCTCCCGGAGATCGTGGTTGGCGTGGCTCTTGTCTCCCAAGCGTTGGTGGACAGAGCGACGAACGACCGGGAGGCTTCGCTCTGGCCGGCTCTCCCCCGTCTGCTCTGTGGGAGCCGGTCTGGTACTCTTGTCGCGACGGTTCTGAGCCTCGCGGTTCGGCGATTGGGCCGTGGTTTTGGATTTTGTTGGGTTTCTCTGTCCACCGGTCTCCTTTTCAGGAGTGTGGAGTAAAGTGTTGTCGGGGTTCTCCGTGGGTATCACAGTGTTCGCCCCGGCGGTTTGACCGGCGAGTGCCTTGGCGAAGACCCCCTCGAGGGCCTTGAGGACGTCGGGATGCTGCAAAGCTGCAGCGAATGTCGGAACTGGGGGAACAGGGACTATGGGTCCCTGCTGAGCGCGGCGAGAGGACTCCCCGCCGTTGCGTCGGCGAGGCTGGGAGCCGGATTGCGGGGTGGAGTCGTCATGTCCAGATGAAGGCATTTTGAGTTGCTTTTGAAAGCGAAAAAGTGGGAAAAGGATGAGCGTGATGTGGAGTTTCACGAAATCGAAAAGTTGACACCAAATAACTTATGATCCCCTTCCTCTAGCGCCAAACTGTTGACGGACGTTTCCGGTCAACGGTTAAAAAGTCAAGCAATGGAAAGAAAAGTCAGAAAAAGACGAAGAAATGCGGTTTAATCACGGTTTTATTAACGGGTCACGGGGTCGGCCTCTCGTACGAGGTCGGCACTTGTGATATACTTATATTGCTTACAAGAGTTTCTTACAAGTCTTTTAGAGAGAGAAAATATGAGTTCGAGTAGTTGGGATTCAACAACCCAAAAATAAATGAGGGGGCTGCTATTTATAGGGGACTTTAATGCGGCACTGTTCGGATACTGTTCAACGATCTTGTCGTACAGTAATTCAATGGGACAAACCGGCGCTTCTCTGACTGATTGGGAGTGATTTCCGGATTCTCCAATCATTACCTGCCATACATTTAATGCGAACGTGGGCTGCATTAAATGCGGACACGTTTTGGCTGAGCTGGACGTCCCATCGGCAATCATTCGTAGACAAGTGGCATTATTTTATTGTATTCGACGTCGTACTTCTATCAGGAGCCGCCCTTGTGAGACTCCGAACAGGGTGCCGACCTCATAGCCACATGGGTGAGGTGCCGATCTCGGGACTTGTTCCTCCCGCCGTTCCAGACGACTTTAACTCTCATTCAGCTCGGCACCCACGTGCGGTTTTGGTGACCGGCTCCTTCGGCTCGGACCGGTACCTATGTTGGGTCCGGACTCGGATATTAACAAGTAACAAATATAATTATGTGATGAATAAAATTAAAATAATATTATTATTTATGATTAATCTAATTATAAGAGCAAACTTCTCTATTGCAAAACAAAACAATTCCTCTAAAATCAATCCAAAGCTCGTCGCTCTTAGACTAATGAACCTCCTGTGACAACATCTGGTGAGTCAACTGATTTTGTACCTTGTAGTGAGGGAGATTCAAAAACTTGCCGATCGAATGTCGAACTCCTAAATTTTTTTGTTTCTCTGTAGTAAGCGTTCGTTTTATTTCACTTATGGTAGAACTATCCTTGTTGTTGTCATTACTGTTGAGAACCTTGACGATTAAGTGTATGTTTGGAATCTCTTTTGTAATGTACTTTTAACTATAAAAGTCCATTTCCTATATAAAAAGATATTTGGTGTAAATAACAAAATGGACTTTTAAAAAAGTAACTCCCACAAAAAGTCCATTTTAAAGAAGTTTATATTGGACACTTCCTGAGAAATCACTTTTCAAAAAGTCCATCTTGAAATGGACTTCTCAATAATGGCATGATTGGTATGAAAGAATGACATGGGAATGGAATGATCATTCCCTTATTCATTCCTTATCCCATGATTGGTATATTTTTTAATAAGGAATGACCATTCCAATGGGAATGGCAAACCCATCTCCATGGGATTAGCCATTTCATAGTAAATTGAAGGTTTTCTCATTCCCATTTGTGTAGGAATCAATTTTTCAAAAAATAAAATTAACAAATAATAATAAAAAATAAATATATAATATATATTATAAATCATGATTAAAATATATTAAATAAAATTATTTTT
>BKCP01005084.1:0-12164 GCA_008636005.1 Striga asiatica
AACTTATGTCGTCCTCTATGATTCATTTTGACGATCATGAAATTCCTGTCCTGTCTCATAACACTTACATTGTACTTGTTGTTTCTAGTTCGATGCATCAAAGTTGAGAAAGCTCAGGCCAAGTTTCAAAAGAAAATGGAGGTTCTGTAACTGCAGGGAATGCTTCTAGTATAAGGTTCAGTGAATTCACTCATTATTTGTTTCTATTTGCTCAAATTATAATTAACACATACACCATATGTATATATGTGTGTGTATGTGTTCTGGGCACGACATTTGACAGACTACTCATTGAGTATATAGATGAAGTTGACTTGTGACATTGTTTTGATTCCCCACTTTCTTATATTAGTGTGACTGGTTGAATGAGTTCTTTTCAGATATGACATAGCCGAGTGACTAAGAAATATTTCATTTGAGCTTGAGTTTGTATCTGCTTTTAGAATGGAATTGTGGTCTATCAGGTCATTTGTCATCTGTTCTCATTTGTTTGTACTATGTTTGTCGAAAATGTTAGGAAAAAAAAGGCTACTGGCCCCACTCATTTGACAGAATAGGCTATCAACACTTGAAATGGGAATTATTCCACTAAGAGTTCTTATTGTATGTAGTGATGGCTGCTGCTTTAATTCTCGTTAGTGGAGCTATGGCAATTAAGCTTGGATTGAATGTTATTGCCAGGATCAAAGGTTATGCAGACGCAGCACAGGTGGCGTGCTAATTTTTAGTTTCATTTATTATACATTTTCTGTTGCGTATATTACTAACCTCGGCTGGGGTTACGAGTATCACCGACCTATTTAGAATCAACTATTGTTTGTTTTATTCTAAGTAAGTTTTGCCTGCATTTTGAGAGATTAGTGTTACGGATCTTATTAAATCATTTGTTTGGCAGGCACCTGAACTGTTCACAACTGCTCCAGCCATCGCCATACCAAAGGCAATCGTTAATGCTGGCTTGAAAGCATCCGATATTGATTTCTATGAAATAAATGAAGCTTTCTCTGTGAGAATCTATACTCTGAATTCTCTTTAAACAGTTAAATGGTAATCTTTCTAATATAAACCTTTTGCAGGTTGTAGCTCTTGCTAACCAGAGGCTGCTTAATATTGACCCCGTAAGTTGTGATGTTTGCTGCTTCCATCTCATTTGATCTGTCAGATCAATTAAACTGTTTTTTTCACTTTTTGTGGCGATTTTTAACTTGAAGATCTTTTTTATCTTATTACTCTAGAAAAGGTTAAATGCACATGGTGGTGCCCTGTCCCTAGGACACCCTCTGGGCTGTAGTGGGGCTCGCATCTTGGTGACACTATTGGGAGTGTGAGCACTTGGCTTTTTCTAAATTTCTGCCCACATCCTTTATTCTCACGTGAAGTGTATTCTTTTTGGTCTCTTATGCATAAGTGGATATTTTAGGTACTGAGACACAACAATGGGAAGTTTGGTATTGCTGGGATATGCAATGGTGGAGGAGGTGCATCTTCTTGTTCTTGAGCTCATCAACGATAGGTGAGATTCACAAGATGGAAAAAAGGAACATTTTTTTAACATATTTTTTTATATATTTGTTTGCTAATTGCTCCTAATGCCCCCAGTGATCACAAGGCATTCTTGTCACCATCTTATTCTTTTTTTTTTTCCTGATGCTTTTGTGTGTGTTCCATTGAGACAAGGCCTTATGTTTTATGCAGGCCTGTGGGGAGGGTGAGGGTGGCACCGTCAATGTATGAGGTCATTAGGTTCGTGTTGTACTGTCAATATATATATAGAAGTATATATTTTGTTTCATAAATTTAGTTTTATGAAATATGTGAATATATAATTTTATAGAAGATTTAAATTACCTATAACAAAGATATGATATAATTTTAATTTTTATAATTTAAATTATTAATTTTATAATTATAATTTTAAATTTTATAATTTTTAAATTATAACAAATATGATATAATATCATTTTTAAATTATATTATAATTTTAATTTTATAGAAGATTTAAATTATATTATAACAAAGATATGAAATATTAATTTTTACAATTTGAACTTTTTTTTTTCCTCATTTTTAATTCTATAATAAAGTGTTGGGTGGGTTTGACGTTTCAGTCACTCAACTCGCATGTTTTTCAACTTTCCAATTTTTATAAAAAGTTTTTTCTTTATGGGGTCCATACTTAAAATTTTACGATCGTGTCGATCAAAAATTTACTCGTGTTTTTACTCGCTGAAGTCAGAATTTTACTAGTGTGATCACGCTCAGCTCATTATTTTACAATGTGCTCAGCACGCTCATTACTTGATGAGCACGAATGTAACTCCTATATAAATCATATATTCCTATATAAAGACCGCTTCTCAGCAATCTTTTCAAAACACAAAAAACAATGTCTTCTTCTACTTTCTCTTTTAATATGAACATTACCATCAACCATAGTAGGGACTTGTTCGTGGGCTCATCCTCTGCCCCTGCCTCGGTTGACTTCCCATTGACCAAGTCCTACAATGGACTGAAGGTTGCTCCTCCACGCTCGATCAGCCCTAAGATCAGCCCTAAGGTTAAGCGCAAGGGGGGCAAGGGGGGTTCGGGAGGGGCTAAGCCTAAGGGGTTTAAGCCGGGTTCGCCTAAGGGGCTAAGGGGAAGAAGGGGGCAAAGGGGAAGAAGGCATCCGGTTTTTCAGCACCGAACCGGATGCCTTCTTCCCCTTTGCCCCCTTCTTCCCCTTACCCGGCTTAAACCCCTTAGGCTTAGCCTCTCCCGAACCCCCCTTGCCCCCTTGCTTAGCCTTAGGGCTGATCGAGCGTGGAGGAGCAACCTTCAGTCCATTGTAGGACTTGATCAATGGGAAGTCAACCGAGGCAGGGGCAGAGGATGAGCCCACGAACAAGTCCCTACCATGGTTGATGGTAATGTTCATATTAAAAGAGAAAGTAGAAGAAGACATTGTTTTTTGTGTTTTGAAAAGATTGCTGAGAAGCGGTCTTTATATAGGAATATATGATTTATATAGAGGAATATATGATTTATATAGGAGTTACATTCGTGCTCATATAATGAGCGTGCTGATCACACCGTGAGCGTGCTGATCACACTAGTAAAATTCTGTTTTTAGCGAGTAAAAACACGAGTAAATTTTTGCTCGACACGATAGTAAAATTTTAAGTATGGACCCCATAAAGAAAAAACTTTTTATAAAAATTGGAAAGTTGAAAAACATGCGAGTTGAGTGACTGAAACGTCAAACCCACCCACCGCTTTATTATAGAATTGAAGATGAGGAAAAAAAAATGTTCAAATTGTAAAAATTAATATTTCATATCTTTGTTATAATATAATTTAAATTTTCTATAAAATTAAAATTATAATATAATTTAAAAATGATATTATATCATATTTGTTATAATTTAAAAATTATAAAATTTAAAATTATAATTATAAAATTAATAATTTAAATTATAAAAATTAAAATTATATCATATCTTTGTTATAGGTAATTTAAATCTTCTATAAAATTATAAATTCACATATTTCATAAAATTAAATTTATGGAACAAAATATATATTTCTATATATATATATATATATTATAACACTTACCATGTCCGATCTATGAATCTAAATTCGAAGCGGATCTCTCCAATCCATCAATCAACGGATCTCTCTCCCGCCGGCCGCCGGCAATATATAGATATCAAAAAGAGAGACGAAAAATAAGTATGAAAAAAAAAAGGAAGAAGGAGAGAATTTGAGGAAGAAGAAAAATGCAGGGCGGAGTTATCTATGAGGTTGTTGATAAGGTTTGGGAAAGTGATGATATTATACCAAAAATTCTATGGCGCCCATATGGGCACCATATGGTACCATAATCTTCACAATCTAACGCCTAATATTCATTGTGAAATTGATAGAATGGATATTAGGCGTTGGATCGTGAGATTATGGCACCATATGGTGCCCATATGGGCGCCATAGAATTTCTGGATATTATACCGTATATAAAGGATTTTATTATCCCAACCCTTATAAATGGAGCGTTGACTTTTCTTACGGCTGCACGTTGCTGTACTATTAATATTTGATAGATCCTGTAGGCCCAAACACATCCCTCTCTTACAAACCAACTAATAAATCTTGTGTAATTATTTGTAAAAGTGAAATATCCAACAAATAATTAGCAATATACTTTACTATCTATATAAAAATGTTTGGTATTTACATGAAATATTAATTGTATTCCTGCCTAAAAATTTCATTTTTACCTTTATTAGTATTTTTTTAAAAAAATTTTAAAAAGTGCCGGTCAGCTTTTTGAAATTCAAATTAAAAAATGTCAATTTAATATTTGTCTGGTCAAACATTGCGGCTATTATATTTATTAGTTGTATGGTTTAAATTAGGTATGTAATATATTAACAAAAAAACAAAAAGATTCTTTAAACTAACGAATGTATAGTATGCTATTTTGATGGTCTCATAAAAGTATTCCAAAACTTTAGCAACATCAAAAATCAACGAGGAAGAAAAATCTTAAAGATCATAAGGAATGTATTTCTATTGGATCACGAGGAACATAGCTAAAGTACCACTTTCAATATTGTTTATTTAATTCCAGTACTTATATATATTTCACTACACATTCTTTGGATATAGCCTCAAGACCTATTGAGAATCATGGTCACCTATGTTTTAATTGTTACTATAATAAGATTGAAAATTAGTTGAGAATCAAGAATCTTTAGTCTTTCAAACACTAAAAAGAGATCTCACGATTTTGAGGCGAGTAAGGTTGTCCAAATTCGGCTCGTCATTGGAAAGCACTCGAGAGACTTCCTCTCTCTCACGGTCTTGCCACTCTTGATGCTTGGCGAGCATCACCATTGTCCACACGAGTAGAAGCGAAGTTGTTTCGGAACCCGCAAAGTAGAAGATTCAGCACTCGTGAATCACATCATCGATGCTCATTTTCTTGTCGGTTTGGTTCCCATTTTTGTGAGTTCCGTCCGATTTCGAATTCGACCCCAACAATGTGGTTAGCAAATCATCACAAACTTTTTCTCCCCTTCTCATTGCCTTGATCCTTTGGTCAATAATGCCCCTCAACAAGAACTCGACTTCCTCCGAGTACGCTTTCATTCTCTTGTTTGCCTTGGTCGGGACAAATCTATCGGGCTAATGCACGTAGTTTAAAAATCTTTCTAAGTATAGACAATCTAAAGCATAAGTTGGTATATCATACTAGAAATAAGTCAAGCAATAATAACCTATCTTTTTTCTTCTTTTGTCCGAAATTTAAGTAATTTGCGATACAAAACATCAATTTGAGTTCTCGGAATTAAATTACCTCCATCCAGGGATGAATATGAACTGCAGCAACTCCAAAACGAGCTTCACCATTTCCTTTTGGAGCTCGAAAATCCTTCTCCCTTCATGGCTACTCCCGAATGCGGCCCGAGAAATCACATCGCCCGTCAAGAATCTGTAAGAGTTTCCATGGAGCCTTGATTTCAAAGGATTTTTTCGAGCCTTTTTGGTCTGAACCAAACCCAGTTCAAGATTTTGAGTGTTAATGCTGTCAATCCAAGTAAAAGGATCGAGAAGAAGATTGAGCTTACTTGGACTTCCATTTTTTTATTAGATTATTTTCTTGTTTTTGTGAGTCAAATGTTGTGTGGAGTATATTGATTGATATAGGNGTATTTGGCCATTTGAATTACAAAATAACTTTCTAAAATAGAGGTTCAAAGAGATTATTTATTTAATTTACATTACAATCTTGAGATATAAAGAAAAAATTTTCCATGTCATGAGGCTTCTGAATTATTTGCTGCAATATTTTTCTTTTAGATGACTGACGGGTCACGGACGGGACAGCCCGACAATTATTTCGATATATGCAGATAAAATTGGACTGTAGTTAAATTCAAATGTTGGTTTTTTAATTAATTAATCCTTTTTATTACTAAAGAACAAGAATTTAAATATAAGAAAATTAGCATTAGGTAGGTAGGTCTTTGCTTCGCTATCAAGAAGTTGTATTGGACAATGTTTTAAATACCGTACTATATCGGTCGGTATTACCGGTAATACCGGATACTAATGTCCGACCGGTACGATTACACTCTAAATACTATTTTAGCCAAAATACTGGTTTATACTGGTTTCATACCGAAAATACCGGTTTTACCGGCAAAAATACCGGTTTATGCCAATTTTTTTAAAAAAAATATTTTTAATATATTTTCATTAATTTATTTATTAAATTGAAAGTTCTACACACAATTTTAATATGTTTATATTTTTATTAGATGTTAATTAATTTTATTATGTATTAGTTAAAGTTAATTTTGTACATCATTTATATTCTAATGATAAATTAATTTAATATTTATTGAAACCGATAAAATAGACGGTAATACCGGTTGAACCGGTTAAACCGCATACCGTTAGCTAGTCCGGTATATTTACCGGTACGGTATTTAAAACACCAGTATTGGGTAACCTAGATATTAGGTGAACTGTCTTTCATACATTTTAGAATGAAAATGCATATTTGATATTGTGAAATGTCATAATTTCGTTTATATTATTTTATATAAATTTCAATTTGAATGTATTTATATTTGTCAAAAAACTATATATAATTATCTAACAATAGTCTAACTATGTCGTGAAAACCATATTGGTCACAAGGACAAAAATGGTCCCCTTTTTTCATTGGTTAATAAATATTTTTCCTGAACAAATTAAAATGGTTTACTTAATCTTAATATAATAAAATAAAATCAAGCGTGCAATTTTTTATTTGAAGTATTTGCATGTGGAGAAGGGGGAAAAAATTAAAGAAAATTGTCGGGTCATTATTAAGGCCATGATAAGGTATTTCACTTAAGTAAGACAAACTCGTTATTGCAAATACTTGAAAGTTAGAAAATGGTTGGTTAGTGGATTTTAGTAGAAAAAAAAAAAAACTTTCTAGTTCTTTTTTTTCTTAATATTCTAAAGTAATTTTACATTTACTAAAAAGTCATCCTCGTATTTTTCCATATCTTTCAATTTTTTATTATTATTATTTTTTTTCGACTCTAAAATTTCAAAGGTAAATCCCAATCATTGCAGGAGTGAATACCATATATCATTGCATTCCCATCATCATCTTTATTGTGAAAACTATATATGAATTCTAATGATAATATTGCCTTAGGGCTGATCGTGGAGGAGCAACCTTCAGTCCATTTGTAGGACTTGGTCAATGGAAAGTCAACCGAGGCAGGGCAGAGGATGAGCCCACGAACAAGTCCCTACCATGGTTGATGGTAATGTTCATATTAAAAGAGAAAGTAGAAGAAGACATTGTTTTTTGTGTTTTGAAAAGATTGCTGAGATGCGGTCTTTATATAGGAATATATGATTTATATAGGAGTTACATTCGTGCTCATCAAGTAATGAGCGTGCTGAGCACAGATCACACCGTAAAATAATGAGCGTGATTACACTAGTAAAATTCTGTTTTCAGCGAGTAAAATCTTCTATAAAATTAAAATTATAATATAATTTAAAAATGATATTATATCATATTTGTTATAATTTAAAAATTATAAAATTTAAAATTATAATTATAAAATTAATAATTTAAATTATAAAAATTAAAACNTTACAATTTGAACTTTTTTTTTTCCTCATTTTTAATTCTATAATAAAGTGTTGGGTGGGTTTGACGTTTCAGTCACTCAACTCGCATGTTTTTCAACTTTCCAATTTTTATAAAAAGTTTTTTCTTTATGGGGTCCATACTTAAAATTTTACGATCGTGTCGATCAAAAATTTACTCGTGTTTTTACTCGCTGAAGTCAGAATTTTACTAGTGTGATCACGCTCAGCTCATTATTTTACAATGTGCTCAGCACGCTCATTACTTGATGAGCACGAATGTAACTCCTATATAAATCATATATTCCTATATAAAGACCGCTTCTCAGCAATCTTTTCAAAACACAAAAAACAATGTCTTCTTCTACTTTCTCTTTTAATATGAACATTACCATCAACCATAGTAGGGACTTGTTCGTGGGCTCATCCTCTGCCCCTGCCTCGGTTGACTTCCCATTGACCAAGTCCTACAATGGACTGAAGGTTGCTCCTCCACGCTCGATCAGCCCTAAGATCAGCCCTAAGGTTAAGCGCAAGGGGGGCAAGGGGGGTTCGGGAGGGGCTAAGCCTAAGGGGTTTAAGCCGGGTTCGCCTAAGGGGCTAAGGGGAAGAAGGGGGCAAAGGGGAAGAAGGCATCCGGTTTTTCAGCACCGAACCGGATGCCTTCTTCCCCTTTGCCCCCTTCTTCCCCTTACCCGGCTTAAACCCCTTAGGCTTAGCCTCTCCCGAACCCCCCTTGCCCCCTTGCTTAGCCTTAGGGCTGATCGAGCGTGGAGGAGCAACCTTCAGTCCATTGTAGGACTTGATCAATGGGAAGTCAACCGAGGCAGGGGCAGAGGATGAGCCCACGAACAAGTCCCTACCATGGTTGATGGTAATGTTCATATTAAAAGAGAAAGTAGAAGAAGACATTGTTTTTTGTGTTTTGAAAAGATTGCTGAGAAGCGGTCTTTATATAGGAATATATGATTTATATAGAGGAATATATGATTTATATAGGAGTTACATTCGTGCTCATATAATGAGCGTGCTGATCACACCGTGAGCGTGCTGATCACACTAGTAAAATTCTGTTTTTAGCGAGTAAAAACACGAGTAAATTTTTGCTCGACACGATAGTAAAATTTTAAGTATGGACCCCATAAAGAAAAAACTTTTTATAAAAATTGGAAAGTTGAAAAACATGCGAGTTGAGTGACTGAAACGTCAAACCCACCCACCGCTTTATTATAGAATTGAAGATGAGGAAAAAAAAATGTTCAAATTGTAAAAATTAATATTTCATATCTTTGTTATAATATAATTTAAATTTTCTATAAAATTAAAATTATAATATAATTTAAAAATGATATTATATCATATTTGTTATAATTTAAAAATTATAAAATTTAAAATTATAATTATAAAATTAATAATTTAAATTATAAAAATTAAAATTATATCATATCTTTGTTATAGGTAATTTAAATCTTCTATAAAATTATAAATTCACATATTTCATAAAATTAAATTTATGGAACAAAATATATATTTCTATATATATATATATATATTATAACACTTACCATGTCCGGTCTATGAATCTAAATTTGAAGCGGATCTCTCCAATCCATCAATCAACGGATCTCTCTCCCGCCAGCCGCCGGCAATATATAGATATCAAAAGGAGAGACGAAAAATAAGTATGAAAAAAAAAAGGAAGAAGGAGAGAATTTGATGAAGAAGAAAAATGCAGGGCGGAGTTATCTATGAGGTTGTTGATAAGGTTTGAGAAAGTGATGATATTATACCGTATATAAAGGATTTTATTATCCCAACCCTTATAAATGGAGCGTTGACTTTTCTTATGGCTGCACGTTGCTGTACTATTAATATTTGATAGATCCTGCGGGCCCAAACATATCCCTCTCTTACAAACCAACTAATAAATCTTGTGTAATTATTTGTAAAAATGAAATATCCAACAAATAATTAGCAATATACTTTACTATCTATATAAAAATGTTTGGTATTTACATGAAATATTAATTGTATTCCTGCTTAAAAATTTCATTTTTACCTTTATTAGTATTTTTTTTGAAAAATTTTAAAAAGTGCCGGTCAGCTTTTTGAAATTCAAATTAAAAAAAGTCAATTTAATATTTGTCTGGTCAAACATTGCGGCTATTATATTTATTAGTTGTATGGTTTAAAATTGGTATGTAATATATTAACAAAAAAACAAAAAGATTCTTTAAACTAACAAATGTATAGTATGCTATTTTGATGGTCTCATAAAAGTATTCCAAAACTTTAGCAACATCAAAAATCAAAAATTCAAATTATTTTGTACGCATATGGACATGACAACGAGACTGTTTTATATATATTAATATATATTCTTTTAATGTGAAGACACCAAAATAATGGATGTATTAATTCAAGAACACAAGTTTTTGTGAGGTGGACTCGCCATTAGACGGGTCGACCCATCATACTATTTGAATAGAAATGCATATTTGTATTATTAAAAGTCATACTTCTGTTTATGTTCTTCATAAAATATGACATTTTATAATGAAAGCATGCACATTTGTAAACAAAATATGTCGGCCAATACAAAATTGACATATTCAAGATGGTTGGTGCTTTTAGGAATAAGATTAATTAAATTGTTATGCACTAATTTGACAAAAGGTAGGATTCACCCTAAGTCATACACATAAAATCAAGAATAATTATTTTGTAATATATTGTTCAGAAAATTTCACCATTTACCTTCAAATCTTATTTTATTTTTATATTTATGAATTTTTTATTTTATTTATAAATATCTAACTTTTATAGTTTATATATAGTTTTTTTAATTTTTTTTTTATTTTATGTCTAGTTATAGCTGGTTTATGTATAAATTGGGCCAGTCTTCTTATGAATCAGGTATTTGAAAGCTCAATTAAGTAGAGTTTACAAATGTGGGCTAATTAATTAGGTGAAATGAAAAAAAAACTAGCCCATTTCTGGATAACTGCACAATCTCATGCCTATAACTAAGCCAGCCAATGGCAGTCCTTTTAAATATTTATTATATATATATTTTTTATTTTATTTTTTCTTTACAAACACATGACATTAAAAATGAAATGTATATAAATAATTCATAAACGAGCTATAAATTAGAAAAAATGTAATTTAGGACTCAAATACAAAAATAAATCAGAACAGGGAAAGTTAGTGATTTGCAATTAAAGAAGTTTGTAGGTAAACAAAGTAATTTTATCGACTTTTTTCGCCAATAATCTAAAAATCCAAAAAAATAAAAAAAAATCGATAAAATGAAAGAATTTTCAAATATCGTTGAATTTTCTTTTTTCCACGGTGCGGACCGTGCGGTCAAATTCACTATATTTAATTGTACGGCCAAACACGACAATGACATTTTCTGTTTTAAAAGAATTGAAGCTTGCAATGAATCTAAACCCAACAACCAAAAGTAAATATCATTAATTTCTCCAAACCAATCAACGTTGGACAAATATATATACATATATCAACATATATATATGAGGCTTTTTAGTGAATAAAATTCACCACAATACAATGTTGCATTACAATCCTTCAACTCACTCATTTATTATACCTAAGTTGCAAATTCGAAATTATCGTTCGCCAAATTTTCCGACATTCTCATGTCGGTTTGTCCGGGAGAACTATAATGGTCTTGTTCTCGATAAAAATCGGGATGACAAAGGGTACTCTGAACAATATTCTATTTTTAGGCATGTTGCTTAGTAAAAAATAGGGTTGTATTATGTATTTATGATTTATGGATAAAACGATTACTTGGAGTAGAAAAATGTTGGATTATATGACATGAGAAAATTAATAATACTATAGAGTTTCGTGTGCATATGATTTCATTTTTTATTTTTTATTTTGGTTTGGCAGGATGAAATGGTACCATGAAATGAAATTAGAGGTTCGGGATTACGAATGCAATCGATATGGAGTGGTGAATAATGCCGTTTATGCGAATTATTGTCAACATGGTGAGATTTTATACATGTGTTTGTTTTGTGATTTAAATTTGTTGTTTATTTACAATGGTTAACAATTAGAAACACATGAATATGAACAGGTCAATTTAGATTATCTGAAATGCTTGGCTTAACTGCTGCTGTTGATGTGGTAGTTCTTAAAGAGTTATCACTCAAATACATTGCACCATTGAGGGTATTTTATTTTTATTTTTTAAACATAGATAGTAATTCGATTTTTTTAGGATATTAACTCAATTTTTCTACGATATTTTTTTTTATTCTTTTTATTTGTGTTTGTAGAGTGGGGATAGGTTCTTGCTGTTCGGTTGTACTGTGATAATCTCATTTTCAAGCTGCCAAACTTAGAGGCATGATTTTTTTTTATTTTCCTCCATGATTTTTTTTTATTTTTTAATTTTATGTCTTTGTTTTTTAGATTTTTCTATATACTGTAATTTTCTTTCTATAATTTAGACCCGGTCTCTTTAAGATGGAAAAAAT